>CABFVZ010004051.1:38241-58390 GCA_902151445.1 Timema monikensis
AGGAAACAAGGCTGAGAGGGTATGATTGTGTGATGAGGATGGAAAAGGAAACAAGGCTGAGAGGGTATGATTGTGTGATGAGGATGGAAAAGGAAACAAGGCTGAGAGGGTATGATTGTGTGATGAGGATGGAAAAGGAAACAGTACCAAGGAGTATAATGCAGGAAAAACTCCAAGTGAGACCAAGACGATGGGAGGAAATGAATTAAAGCAAATAAAGGAATTAGAATGGTGGAAGCATTTTACTAAACTTGGGTTGGCGACAGGCTGACAACATTCAATGGCATACAGAGGCCACAGGGGCTAGGCCCCACCAACATTTTTCCAACATCTATAAAAAATTGGGGGGTAGGGGGGGACATGAAAAAAGTGGAACACCATACTCTAAACGCAGTGAATTATTGAATTCTTTATAAAGTTTTCAAGTCAAAATTATTCATTCCTCGTGCCAAGTCACACTAGTGACTGAATATAGAAGCTAGACAGGGCCAGCTGTGAGAAGCCACATCCGGTGTGAGCTGTATCTTAAGGTTAATCCTGCTACCATTCCGGTGCCAGCTTTACACTAGCGAATAGGGCCAGCCTAAGTGGGCCCTCTATAGGATAAAAATGTTCAATTGTTTTTGTGTTTATGTATATGTGTTTCAGTATGTGATAAGTTCCCAAGTGTGAAAATGATTTAACTAAAATGAATAAAGTAAATTCTTTATTAAAACATGGTGTCTACTCAACTTGACCAATGAAATCCCCAACCTTTTCCCTGATCATTTCCTAAAATTCCCGACTAAAAAAAGTATATCACATCCTTCTAACTCCCCCNCACCCCTCATTTTTCTATTAATCTTTTTTATAAATAATAATAAGTTGTAAAATTTGAATATTTAAAAAAAAAATTTGTATTAAAATTGTTTGCTAGGAATTAAAAATATATTACACAGCTACAAACAAAAAAATGACATAATTTACTCATTTAATGATTATTGTATATCATTTACCTGGATTTTTATTGTGATTTACCTAATTCTCGACTTATTCCCGTTTTTTCCCGATCACTTCAAATTCCCGGATAATTCTCGTTTTCCCTGATCTTCCCGGATGGTAGACACCCTGAATTCAATTTCCACGCTCAACCATTCTAATGCTAACTTAGAAAGTAAGACCAGATGGATCAAATTGAACTACACTGGAAGGAAACATTTTCAAAAAACATAAATTAAAGATTGCCTTCAGCTCTAATAACAAGATTAAGAAATACATCAACAACTATAATTTAAACAAAACCAATCAATATGAGAAAGTTGGCATACATCAACTCACCTGTGGATGTAATAGTGTATATTATATTGGAAAATCTGGCTGAAAAATTTCAACTAGGTTCTTTGAACATATGTGATTTTAAATAGGATAGAAACAAGTCAAAATTTTCTGAACATCTCAAACAATCCAGACATCAACCGACCCCAATACAAGATAGAATGAAACTAATTTATAACACCTCAAAAGGCACCCCTATGGACACAGATGAAAATATATTTATTCAAACTGCTTTACTAAGTATAAGTAACAAAAGAGTATTAAACGAATAAACAAATTTTGAAAATCAGATACTCATCAATACTCTCAGAGAACTTCCTCAACATACCAAAATTAAAAAAAACTAATCCTGTATACACCTGCCCATCCTTCAAGAGTAGTAAATGACCTGTTCAGGCCAATGTCACCAAGATTTGCACCGTTTCTTCATCTTTTTTGTTTGTTATTTTATTTTTCTATACCTTTCTGCAAATTCACAATATATTCCAAAAACTATCTATATACTATCTCTCCCATATTACTCTGTTTACAATCTTAACCTCGATATATATAACATCATTGACTTGGTATTTCAATCATTCTAGATTGTTTCTTCTCACTTTATATGTACACGTCAATTTTAAATTCAACTCGGTTTCCTCCCTCAAACAACTTGGACCACTCAACCACACATCTTCTAACTCTGGTAAATATGATATTTCATTATCATTAACGTTTGATATTACACTTATTAACCTTCATCAAACTTTCAGGCTATATCACATCGGCTAACGCGGTGTTGTACAGCCTTAATTTTATTTAGTGTTGTTCTTTTCTCATTATACCTGGGGATGATGCCGTTGAAGCATCGAAACTTTTATAAACTCAAAACGTTGCAGCAATATCCAAGAAACAGGAGACTACAGTTAAGGAAAGAATTTGATTTTTACGTATCTTTTTCATTTCTTGATAACAAAATTTATTTTACAAATAATTCTGTTTAATTCGTAGTACAACACAAGACAAGTAATATATGCATGTTTACATCATCTAATAATATCATTGTTTTAATGAAATTTGAATCAAAAGACCACAATTTTTAATGTGTTTAAACTTTTTAGATGTGTTAAAACTTCAATAATTGTATTATATAAAACTTGTAATTATTATTATTATTACCAAAAACCTTTTCATAACTCAAGTATAATGCCCATATTATTGTTATATTACATTATGTATCCATGTTTTTTCACGCTAAATTAACACAATTTGTGAACTTTGCCAAAAATTGAATTCTACTACTAATAATTTAAGCATATGTTGAATATTGGCGTTTTATGAAAAGCATGCTTGGGATTCAATTTGAAGGTAGCTAAGATTCAGTTTCAAACCCTCTAATAACACCCAGCTTAGAGATTTCTGGTTTGAGTTTTATATTCAATCAGTTAATTTAATGTGAGATGGGCTGTAAAATTTTCACTTTCAAACCAAATAATATTCTAGTAGAAATGAAATTAAATACCTTTATTATGCAACTACATTTTATTCTTAAGTTTAGTTCAATTCTACATTATTATCAACCGTTTCCAGCTCGTGGCCGGGTTCGTTGAGTAAAATGCCACCATCTTGCTTTAATTGCTTCCATTTTCCTCTCCTTCCTTGAATACTTTATGTTATCTGCTCCTCTCATCTTGACCTCCTTTGCGATATTTTCCCCTGAAGAATTCATTTCCATCCTCATCACATGACCATACAATCTGAGCCTTACTTCCTATATTATCTCATCTACTTCCTGTGCCCCACTAGATCGAAGAATAACCTCAAGATTCAATGTCTATGTTTTTGCTGCATGTGTGACAATGGGTACGAGGTATGCCCTTTGCAGACTCTTCTCTTCTCCATAGCAAGTCTCTCACACATCTATAGAACAACCTCCTTGCTTCCACCTTATTATATCCTCTCTACTCCCACTCTTCGGTTAAATCTCACTTTCAAGATATTTTACATCATACCTTTCTCAGCTCTAACCCCTCCAACTTTACTTGGCCTTGTCATTATCATCACTTTACCCTTCCTCCTACTAAATTTCTTTCATTTCCTCATTCGATTCCATTAGCTCTTCCTGTAATTCCTATTCCCCCCATACAATCACATCAGCAAACATCACTACTTTAATTATTAACTACCCAAGTTTCCTTGACACTTCATTCATGATCTTCTTCACTACCATTACAAATAGTAATGGGAGGAGAGCACTCTCCTGCTTCACTCCAATTTTTATTTGGAACCACTCCGTCTCAACACAACTCCTGTTATCCTTATACATGTGTTTCACTCTGATTACAACTCCTCTTTCCACTTTGGCCTCCTCCGTGGATTTCCAAACTTTGTTTCTATCCACGCTATCATATGCCTTCTCCACATCCATAAATACCATTTCCAAGTCTTTCCATCAAATGTAGTATGGCAAAGTTAAGTATATTGTAGACCTCTGTTCTCTAAACCCTTGCTGTTCCTCTCTCCACCTTTCTTTCATTTTATTTCTAATTCTCTTTTCCAGTATTTTTTCATTTATTTTTGTAGTGACATTAGTGTTTCTCCCTTATAATTGGTACACTTCTTCCCGTCTCTTTTCTTGAAAATGGGTATTATAACTCTTTTTTTCTAGTCTTCCGGTTCCTTGCCATCCTCCTGTATAACCATTGTATACCTACTTTGCCTGAAGCTTTTTTCATGTCCACAGTCAGTTTGTCCACACCTGGTGCTTTCCTTGTTTCACCCTCTTTAATTTGTCCTCCACCTTCTTCCATGTTGGACATCTATGCCCCAAATTCACCTCAGCTCTTCTATATTGTCATTATTTTAAAGCTAAACCTAAGTTATTGCAAATAGTTTTAATAAATATGTATTTTAATTATACTTGATTAAAGTATATATTTAAACTACTAAAGAGCCGCTTCAGTGGCCAACGGTCTAAGGTGCCACTCTCGTGCTAGATTCACCTGTTGAACACAAGAAGATATGGGTTCAAATCCTGATTGTAGTTTTTCCTACAGAGTGCCTCTCTCCCCTTCCCCACAAGTGTGGGTAAATTACCTCTAAAATTCTTCCTTACTCCTATCTACCTGATTAGAGTAATTGTTATATAATACATTTATGTCTAGCCTGAATAGGTAGTAAACGCTGGGCTTAGTAAAATAAAAAGCTCTGTTAAAAGAGCAGCCAATACATCACCTTTCATTGACACCTCTTCTTTTCTCACTTTACTGGCAGTGAAAATTTCAATCTTCTACTTACTTTGTCTGAGGTTTGGTCTGTACTTTAAATCTGTCGATATTTTTGCTTTGTGAATTAGCTTCTTTTCTGTTTGAATGAAATATCTCATCACATTTTGCTTTTTCTTCTTGGGCCTTTCTTTCAGTATTTAAATAAAATAATTCAGGTAACCTTTACGTGCAACCTTTGTAAGGTTCATTAAGTTGCTTGCTATTAGTATGTAATTAGGTGATATCATCAGCACCTGTCATCTCAGAGAAGGTTACCACTACCAAGGTGTAGGCCATGATCGGTTAAGCCAGTGGCCGAAACCAAACATAAGCTAGGGACTCTGAACTTTGGCACACTGACTGGAAGAGTGTGGACTTGATGGAAAAAAGGAGAGTATGTACTGGGTCTGAGACAGTGGAAAGGGTGCGGCATGAGAGAAATAAGGAATGACTTCATCCTGCATTGGATGGGGAATGATGAAGAGAGGAGAAACGGAGTAGGCAATGTAGTGAGAGAAGGGTTGCAGGTGGGGGTGGTAGAGATGAATGACAGGATAATCAAGATGGCAATAACCATTAAGGAGAAAACGATGGAGGTTATTCATGTGTATCTCCCACAAGCGAGGTGCTCAGCAAAAGAGAAGGATAAATTTGAGGAAAATCTTAAAAGGCCTATGGGAAACAAGTGGGTGGTAGTAGTGAGGGATCTTAATGCAAAAGTAGGAAAAGAGAGGAGGTTTTGAGGAGCTGTCTATTTTATCCTCTATTCTCCTCCAGCACATCTCGAATCTTAACAAAAATCTCTTCTCTTGTCAGAGTTCATGTCTCACCTCCGTATATAACATTTCACCAGTTTCTTTTGCATCTCTAGGTCCTGTTTGATATTCAGTGGTATTCTCTTCTTGTTGAAGGCCCCTTAGCCATTGCTATTTTTGACGTTATCTTTCATATACATGGTTAGTTTGTCGTATTTAAACTTCTTTAATATCCACATAAGTGCATTTTGATTTACTAAATATCCTTGCTCCCTCCAGCCCCATATAAAGGTCCTGATGGCACTGAAAACAGTAGAGTCAGCTGGCAAACCAACCCTCTGCCACATTGTCAGTAATGTAGGATGTCAGTTCCCTCAGAGTTGTCTTAGTTCACATGATGTGTTGGTTTAGACTGGCAATTTTTGTGTTTTTTGTATAATATTCTCAACCTATAAATTATTTTGTAGACATAGTATGGACCTCACTTGCATAGCTCTGATTTCTCATGAGTGATATTTGAACCTAACACCTAGGTCTCTATGAATGTGCGTGAGTATGAGAGTAGGATGTTCTTCAACACTGTTTCATGCTGCTATATACTTAAACAGGTTAACTTTATAAGTGAAAATAATGTCTTATTACAAGAGGAAATCACACAAAAAGCTTGTTTTGGTTAAATCTGTATTTAAAGATTGAAAAAGGTAAATAAAAACAGCTACTTCTCTCTGAGTGAAAGAATGAACAATATGAAAAAGAATGGAAAACGCTGTAAAAATGTGGTTGAATCGTACATTGAAAATATGTCCTATGCTCAGTACCAATTTCAACAATCTTTTTTATTTTTTTTGCACATACAATTAAGTATACCAATTTTTAATTGAAAAAATGAAGCCAGTGATTAGCATAGAAAGGAAGCTATTGTAAGTTAGTCATTTTGGAATTTGAAAAAATTGAAGCCAAAGCTAAATGGAGGGAAAACTATGACCTTTAATGTATTTATCTTTGTTGGAATAAAAATGGTCAAATCTTACCAAAATACAAAGTTTACTTGTTTTTACATTGAATTGCTTGATAAAGTGGGATAAAATTATTATTAACACCGCGTCTTACTACCCGTTCGGGTTATACACACGCTAATGTGTAAAGGTAGGGTGATTGTGAGATGAAATGGAGGACCTAAAGTTTAACGTGGAATCCGAGCCACGGTGGAGGCCTGGCATTCCCCACATTCACAAGATGTCTTGTCAGAGGTGAAGGAAGGGTTTGGTAATCAGATAAATCTGTGCCGGGACAGAGGATTGAACCCCGGCCGCCAGCAAAGAAGTGGGGGGGAAAAAACTACTGATGGTGAAGTATTAAAGATGTATCACATGATATATTGGGAAAGTCAATCAAGGAAAGCTATATCATGCCATCATTTAATTTGTTCGTATAATTTTATTCTTCCAGACTATGAAACGATAAAGATTCCCTCATTCTTTTTGCTATGTGAAATAAAACTTTTCAACATTATTAATATTCAGATTTAGTATTTTCATATTTTTACCCATCTTTTAAAGTAAGTCCCGAGATTGTATGTTTGCTTTTGTTGATAGTTATTTCATGTATGCATTTGATGACTCATGTTCCTGGTGAACACCTGCATCACTAAGCTTCCCTCCTCTGGTTATGTTCGCACCAACTCCTAATTACTAATTGGTGGATGGAAAAAGTGCAACTGTGGGTAAAATAAAGCGAGGAAACTAAGCAAAGGCAGGTGTTGGCTCGTCTAATTAGTTCCAAAACTTGTTTGAGGCATATTTTTGAAATTAATCCAGAGGTAGAATGTAAATTTAGATCATTTAAACAGTTGGATGAAAATTGCCTTGACTAATAAACGTGTTTTTCATATCGTCTACAAAATATTTAAACTAAAATATATAAATAGAAGTTACACAAAATATATTAAAACTGTATAAAAAGACATACATTGTGACTGCTTGTAAAATTAGAATTTGTAAAGTAATACATGCTCCCAAAATTCATTATACATTATATTGGTAAACTAAAATAGAAGTGTACAATATTTACATTTCTGTTCCTCAAAGCACTAAGAGAAAAAGTTATTTCCACATGAATGCACTATCATTTGAAAACAACATTAGCAAGAGCAAGTTAGCCTAGTTATGAAAACCTGATTGAATTATGACAACACTTATCCCTTCTAGACAACCTCAACAGTTCAAAGATCTTAATTAGCCACATCGGTAACATCTTAATTCGTCTCCATAACATTAGGTACATCATTATCTTTCTATTTCTTAACATATTAATTAGGCTCCAATGTAATGCAAACAAACCCTATTTTATAATCATAAAGTCTAATGTTCTAGATAGTATTTTTTTAAACAATTCCTTCAGGTAATTCATTTTAGATGCTCCAATCAACTTGACTATTTTTTAAAAAACTTTTTAATAAACATCATTTAACTGTTTATAATTTCAAATAAATGGAGCTTATTATGAAGAGACTGTGGTATAACCTATTTGTTAATTAAAAAAACAATAATATTGCCATATATTTTATTACTTCTTGTGATCAATGAAATTTTTCAGCTTTTCGTTCAATATTATAGAGAAATAACATATATAGATGTATGATAGTCACCTTCTTTAAATTGGGTAGTTTGGGGAACCCTTTCAAACTTGTAAGCCCTACGTTGATAAGACTTAAAGTTTCAAGACTTGTGAATTCATCTGTGAGGCCAACAATACTTGTACTTCTACAGTTGTCCAGATTCAAGTCAAAAACCTGAAACAAAAACAGCAATATTTTCAATCTCTTAATATGCAGGACAGCTTTCAACGCATATTATAGGATTATTTGGAAAGAAGCACTGGAGTAAATCATTATTAAAAGAGAATGGAGTTACCTGAATAATTCTGGAATAGATACATTTTTACAAACTAGCTTTCACTGCCATAGGCAACTTCAGGTTGTTTATTTTATATCACCCTGGCGTAGTGCCGGCTATTTGTCCTACTTCAAACCAAGACAAACCATATTAGAGTGGCTTTACTCTGTACCATGTTTTTCTACTAGGTTGAGGTTGAGGTCCTGAAAATATTATAATAATGGAAGTTTTTTTTTATATCCATTCTGGCTCTTAAGTAATGGGGTTAAGTCACTTCCCCTTCCTTCCACCAGTAGTTCGGGAGTACACTAAGAATATTGTGTTTTGTTTTTCTGTGCACGTCTAACCACCCATTCGAGCCATTCACAATGTACACTAATGGAGAAAGGATGAGAAAGATAGTACTTAAAAGAAATGTGCCCATGGGCAATTAAAATAGTAATATAGTATGCGACCACCCAATCCAATATGTGAGCCAAACTGCGGTGTGGACAGCTCAGCCCGCCGTTCTTTGCAGCCATGAAGCCCGGTTATCACTAAAGTACGAGCATGAGAGATCTCTGAACAAGAGTTTACCAAGTTAATTCTATTTATATTGTCACAGCATTAAACCCTATCTAGTGATGTGACCATTAAATGAAATGTAATTAATACTAGGCAGGCCAATATTCCTGGGAAAGAGGGAGTGTTAGTAAGTTTTATTGTGCGGGGTAGACATCAATCAAGTTATTTTTAAGAGGGCAGTGATACAAATCTGAATTAAATATGGCAGAAGATATGTTGATACCAGTTGATTTATAATTTACCAACCAGTTTTATAAACAAGTCAGGTTTGTTGTAATTCCCTAAAAAAGGACACAAGCATTAAAGTAGGAAAAACACTACTTATACTTGACCTCGACCTTTATCTACAACATAAGAGAATTCCTTACATATACCAGTCCCTTCATTACCAATAGTCAAAGAGCTTGAAGAAGCTTCCCATCAACACTCAGAAATGTCACGCACCATGTTTTCATTCATTAGAGGAGTTCTACACTCAAGAATTTGTTGTGTTTTTCAAAATAGGAAAAGAGATGTTATTAAATAAATCTGTAATTACTATCACTAATAATACTAAATGTATGTAAACTCTGTAATTACGAATATCAATGTATAGTCAGACAACACACATAACCGAATGTGTTGTGGTATTGATTAGGGGAATTTTGGAAATGAATGCAGATACTCACTCTGGTCATTTTTCTAAATAAGAGGCCCAGGAAAGTAAACATATCAGAGTTATCTGTGACTCTAGGGTAGTGCAATACAGCCCGCTTCCCTGGCCGTCCCTAGCCTTCCCTGCAAGCCAGTTTCCATAACCTCCTCTCCCGTCAGTCATACAAATGCCTAGCTTTCGTCCCAGAGGCAATCGAGTGGGCAAGCAAACCAAGAAGCCTCTCCATCTCGTATCCAAGAACAGCTACATTTTGACAGAACACTATTTCCTCCATCCCTCTCCCAGACCAGCTCCTCTGTCTCTTTCAAACACCCCTCTCATCTCCATCTGTTGATCTTATAGAAAAAACTTCTACAAATTATATACCTCATGTGATCCCATATATTTAAAACAATGTCACCTTTCTTAAGAAGGCCAACCTTCGAATACCTTCTCTTCCTGAAAACCCATTAAGTGGGATGTTGCTGCAATTCAGATTCCACATTCCCAGAAACTTCCACCTAGTCATATGTATAAGCTAGCTACTGAACACATCATACGGAGTAGATCAAAATAAATACATTATATTTAATTCATTTTCTTATTTTTTATAATTTCTGAATATTTATATTTTTCTTTTGAGGTTAGTAACAAATAATGTAGTTATGCAGGTGGTGCTGTAATCTTCAGCTCTTGTCTACTGTAACTAAAGACTTGAGTATCTTTCACCCGCTCGTCTCCTAGCCATACTAGAGATGAGCCTCTTACGGTCCTTTCTAATGTATGCTACATCTATTTTAGTTGGGTCTGGATCAATTCAGTGACCAAACATTCATTTTTTTAAAAGTTAGTTTGATTTACATAATGACCACTTTAATTAGCATTGTGTTGACTGAGTATTGTTTAAAGATGGCGACGCTTTTTTATTAAGTAGCTTTAAAAGAAATTATTTACTATTAAAGCATTAAATATTTGTAGGCAAATTATTGGTGTATTCGCAGAACCGGAAAGACTTAAATATATTTATTTATATATTTCACTTGATAATCCTAATTTAAAACAAGTTTTGATCTGTCATAAATCAAATGTTATGGAGAGAAAAATAATAAATGAGAATATAAGTGGCGAGTGACCAATTCTCGTCTTAGCTCACTGAACAAAGAATGACAAAACAAACAAACAAGAACCGATCTGTGGATGACATCCTCGGTTCAGAACGAATGATCGAGAACAAGAGACCCTCAGCTCAGTTGTTGCTTCATCCCAAATAACCAATAACTGAGAATGAGAAAAGAGCAATTTAGCGTGTGAACAACAGATTAAACTGGCTGTTCTATTGACGATGATCAAGAGAGGTTGGAGAGAAAGTGAAACGTCGAGAGCAGCCTAGCCAAATTAAACCGCACATCGAACAAATCCTCAGAATGATTAGAAAGAGCTAATGATAGAGAGGTCAATGAACCAAATAAACTAACAACGGCTCACTTAAAATGCCACACAGACACAAAGGATATATGAGGGTGAAGAGGGGCTGTATCCTTGCAGGAATATTTAGGTGTAGTATCAATGAGGCTACCGGGGAGTGGAGGAGGTTATATATTGAGTTACAAAATTTACTCAACACAAGACAGTGTTAGGATAATCAAGTCTCGATCACAGCATGAATGGGAGAGGCTAGAACAGTGTATTGACTGACAAACCCAATGGGATGAGACCATTTAGAAGACCTAGATGCAGATGGGAGGATAACATTGGAATGGACCTGAAAGTGATAGGTTGTAATGAGGTGTACTGGATAGAACTAGCTCAAGAAAGGGATAAGTAGCATACTTTTATAAGTGCGGCAATGAATTGCCATATAGTAAGGTGTGCGTAACAATAAAAATAATGGGCCTTTTTGAGATTTTAACATTTACATCGTCATGTCTGCACATAAAAGCAGCTCTGTTGTATGTCTGTGTGATGGCTGCATGTAGCATGGACACCACTAGAGGTCCACAGTAAACAACCCCTTTGATCAGTGGTTACCAACCTATTTCAGCTGATGCTCCCCTTGTAACATAATCAAATTCCCACAGACCCTGCTCCCATATTTTTGGGGGGTATTTATAAATATCAAATTTTTAATGCTTTCGAACCACTTCTTTATTTCACGCAAAACTCAATGTAACACTGGCAGGATAGTGGTAGAAAAAAAAAAGACAAAATTATTATGATGGTTGGCTTAGTTTTGTTTTCATCAGTTCTTGTATATTGGATTTGATGTTCGACAGAGCATAATGCAAATCACTTTCCACTCAAAGTCAACAATGCTGTTCAGATTTTATGAAAATCTGTCCAACACCTCAGTTAAATTAATAGCAAATCTCTCTGAGCTATTGGTACCTAGCCTACCTGGAATCACCGAAAATTTATCATTGGTTTAATGATGGTTCTTCTTTCACTGTTAGAACTAAAGGCTGGATGTTGTGGGTTTTAAATTTAAGTTAGTATAAAAGTCATGTGCTGATACGATCATTCAGTTCAGAAAGCGTACATTAAACTCTGTAAATTAATGAAGAAAAAAAAGGGTGTCAGAGTAGAAGATTCAGTGGTGTTTTGGGTCTTAGGATAAAGGATATTTATCAAGCAAATGAACTCATAAATTTTTAAAAGGCTTTTTACATTTAACACACTTATTCAAATTCCCACAAGATCAACCACATCATGTATAGACATATTTTAGATTTTGTGGACAAAATCTAACAGAAAAACCAAAAGAATTAGTCTTTGAGCACCTGCAATATATCAGTAATAGTTTTATCCCAATTGATATGGCTCAATCAACAGTAATATGCTCTTTCCCTCATATTTGTTTGGTAAGCAGTAACACCCTTCATTGACTTGGTGGAAATTGGTTAGTATTATTGATTTTGCTGCATGGTTTGATTTGGCAAATTTAAAAAAGAGCTGGTTAGCTTTGTGTGAACAGCTGTTGCAGCAACAACTAGCCTTGAAGGAATTTTTTCAAATTTTGGTATGAAGGGGTTAAAGTATTTCAACCTAAAGCAATGAGTTAATTGGGTAGTGTGATCTAAGTTAGATCATATTCAAAAATTAAAAGATCACTTTACATGCGTAGAGTTTAAAATAGTTAATAGACACATTCTTTATTAGTTTATTAATCCTTTAATGCATTAAAATTTTAACGTATGTGCATAGCCATGACTCAACTTTGGTCAAAGACGCGGAGTAGAGAGGAGTGGTGTAGAGATCACACACAAAACTCACATGTTGACTTTGCGAATTGAGATTAGAATGCTCAACAAGGACAACTGTGTTAAAATAAATTGACGATGTGTATTAGCTGCAAGAAAAATATTATTTTTAATATTGTAAATGAAATTTGCATAATTTTAATAAACATGTGAAAATTAAAGATATTTGATAAAATTCCTTGACTTAGCCATGATTTTCTATGACCAAGCAAATTCCCCTATTTTTCCATTTGACATGTCACTGGACACCCTGGTATTTTGTTATTTTCTTCTTTATTTTGCAGCAGGGAGGAAGAAGGATACCCAGAGTCCTCCTTATGAGCCACCACTGCTTTATAGGAAAGACGGACTCCCAGAATAGTTACACCTGTATACACCAGTACGGTAAATAGCCTAAGGGTCATTCCATGTTAAATCAATAAATGGGCTTTGCCACACCATTTTTGATAGGTGATTTGTACCAATCTTTTGGACTCAAAAACTATTTTTTTTTTAAATTTGCTCCTTGAGATATAGGCTATTTTTTTACACCACAAACAAGCAAAAAATGCCATTTCTGGGTTATTTTCTAAAATCTGCATTAAGTTTATTTGAACTAGCAGGGATGGCAGCTAGGGCTCATTTGAAAGCTTAAAGAATTAACTTTTTTTAGTTTAGACGAAATTAGATTTGAGTTAAGGCTAAGCATAGTTTTTTAAGCTTAATTTTTCATTTTTAAACCGATTTTCTCGGAATTTGGGCTTAAAAAATATAATGAAGGATTTATAGTAACAGGTCAATATTTTTCCTGTTACACTTTTGTATGAGTAGTATGTGCAGAAAAAAAATTGAACTGTTACTGATAGTCCAACCTAAAATAATTGCTAGAATTTGGAAAATAAAAAAAATGCTTTTTCAGAGCCCAAAAAAGTCATGTGGGACATGTGTTAAAAATTTGAAAGTGCCAGGATAGAAAGCCCCTGTAGTGTACTTTAAAACAAAAAATATTTCATCTTGTTACTTCAAGGGGTTCAGGTGCCACAATCCTTTGAAGTAACAACAAAACAACACCCAATCACTATTGAAAATGGGGCTAGGCAGAAAGGATAATTTCTAATATGCCTAATATTTAGTTAAAAAGTATAGATAGTTAATTAAAATTCTGTGTTGAAAAATTACATTACATAGGTAACATACATAAAATATATAAATAATAGTAGCCTATTATTTATTATAAAAAGTTTAGATTTGATAGGCAATGTTTTAATAACAATAAATCTAGGTATTATTGTTTATAGACCCATTTTTTTAAATACTTTTTTTAGGGTTTTGGTGATGTTGCAAATTATGTAACGTAGAATATATTAAACGTATTGATTAAACTGTAGAATAACATCTACCCTACAAGCTTGTCTGGACAAGCAGTTTTCACAGACAGTGTGGCTATTGGTTCAAAACATGTTTCAACAGGCATAGCTCCACTTGCTCTGTTCAGTTGCTGGGTTGACTCAGGTTGTGTGTTGTACTGTAGTCTCTTCAGAAGTGTGTTTTTTATTTCTTTTTGTATAGTGCTCAATAAAAAGTTGTGAAAAACTGTTTATAAATGTAGTTTAAGCTTAAAATGTTTGATTTTATGCTAGTGAAATTATCATTATTATGATGGAGTGTTCTTGTTCTATTGGCATCTTCACAGGAGGGGTATGTCATAAATTATCTTACTCTAGGTTTTCAGTACTACATAATATTTCTGAGTTCACTGAAGAAGAAAAAACATTATTTTCAATGATAACCGGTTTTACTGAAATAAAAAATGTTTGCACTTTTCATAAAGCTGAGTTTTTAGACAGATACTTTCGTATTTATGGCAAGTCTTGCTCAGACTCCAACAATGTTTACTCAAAACCTGTTAAAAAATCTCTCCGGGAAATATCAATGACACTTTCAACCTGCAATCCTGATCTGACTCTAATTCCTGGGAAAGCATTATGCACAAAATGCCTAAACAAAATTCAAAACCCAAAAGACCACAGATAGTGATAATGAGAATTAATATTTAGACATTTATGAACTTGAAACTGTCCTTGTTGAGTCAGTTAATGAAGCTTGTTTAGCACTTGGCATTTCTCCTGTCAAGGTGCAGAAGCTATCAGTTGAAGCCAAACCCTCAGTGATAAAGAAGAAAGTTACAAAAATAGCCAAATCTGTATCAGAAAAGTTAAACACGTCTTTTGAGTTGAACATTTTGACCGATGAGCGTTTTTCAAATAAAACACATGTTAATCTAGATAATGAGTATGAGCAATTAATTGACAAGCTTAAACATAAAATTAAAATTGCTTCTTCTACTCAAGAAAAACCTGCTGGTGGAGATTGAGAAACTATATGGCATGGAGATCAACATTGAGAAGTCAAAAAGTGACGGTGATTTCAAAAATTAAGAACCTCTGAAAATAAAGATTGGAAACCAGGAGTTGGAAAACAGCAGTTCAAATCAAGTACCTAGGAAATCTGCTGACAAAGGATGCCCATCGCACCGAGGAAATTAGGTTTAAGATCGCCAGGGTCAAGGAATGTTCCAACAAGAGGTTACTGCTGACCAGCAAATTGAGTTTTGAATTGAGGAAGAAACTGATGAAATGCTACATTCGGTGCACTGCACTGTATGCAGCAGCGGAAATGGACTCTTAGGAAGATGGTCCAAAAGAAATACTTGGAAAACTAGGAAATGTGGTAATGAAGACTTGAGAAGATCAGGTGGACAGACAAGGTGATATAAAGAAGTCCCAAGAAGAGTGTATAAGAAGAGAACCATTTTGGATAGTATGATTCTTTAGTGCAAGGCAAAGTGGATCGAACACATCCTTAGAAGGATCTGCCTTCTGTACGTCATGAGGGAAAGAGGTGCTTAGGAAGAAGGAAGATTCAAATGTAGGATGACTTTAAGGAAATAAGAGAATTCTGGGAGCTGACCGAGGAGGGAGAGGACAGGGTGTATTGGCAATGACAAAAGGAATGGACCTGTCATGAGACAGAACACATAATAGTAATAATAATATAATTAATTGATCCTTTTATTTTAACTTTTCTTTCTTAGCTAACCTGTCAAACAATGAATTTACTAGAAAGTATGCTTTTTCCCCCCAACATATTTATATGTATGTATATTTATTTATTGGCCCTGTTCTTTTCAAATTTCAAAACTTTATATCCTTCCAATAGCCCATACACTACATACAATTCTTCAAAGCTTTTTATTTTCAGCGGTGATGTAATAAACCATTATGTTTTCCCAAGGAGTTTGTAAGATGCACTCTTTTTCTGGACTTTTCTTTGCATTAAAAAAATGTTTATTCATAATCCAAAACCTCCTTTTCTTCGCTTTCTATTCTTTCTCTCCTTATCTTATTTGTGCATTTCTTCCATATGCTATGAGTTTTTTCGTTGTGATTGGAGCACAAGCAGGTTTATTGCCATAAGCTTCAAGGTATCTATACTCCATTCACGGTAGGAATTACTCTCTGAAAGGTCTTTTTTCCTACCAATATCCTACTATATAATAGATTTATGGTAGGGAAAAAGGCCTTTCAGAAGTCAATTCCTACCGTGAACAACCAATAAGACATTCATAGCTCTTTCTTTCATGGCACATGTCTGCTTTGTAATATCATGTCCTCTCTCAACATTAACATGCGACAATGAAAGACAAGCTCCAACAACTATTGTTACTTCCTTGTTTCATTCTTTACTTCAAAAACTTATTTCCAAAATGTGTCAAAGTCACCGTCGTCAAAAAATCAGTTTGACATACCTGGGACAAAAGGTTGAAATGTACCCATTTTTAAAATAAATCAAGATTGAATTTCTGCACCTTGCCTGAATATTATACTGAAAGCCATACAAATTTACATAAATTACTTTTTAAATTAACATATATCCATTTTTAGGGACTTTAGAAACTTAAGATTTAAAAAAAGACTAAATAAGGGACTTCGTTTCAGCCTAGAGACTTTTAGGGACCAAATACATACCCTGTGAATATGGTTGTAATTTTTTTTAATCAACATGAAGCCTAGCCGAAGGCTATTAAAATTCGATCAAAATATTATTTGGAGTGGATTAAAACATTTATAGACTATTATTTCCATAAAAAGTTGCAATAAATATATTCTGATATTACATTAAAATCAGGTAATCAATTAACTAAGCAAAGAAAATATTTTAAATGCTGATTTTATTGCCATATGTAATTAATACCGCCGCAAAGTTTTTTTTTTAAATATATTTTCATAAAAGAAATAATAAATCTTCCCTTCCCACAACTTATGATAATCAATCCAATAAGGTAGGCCTATGGATAGGTTAAATAATCAGAAATGCACACATAATACATAGATAAAGGGGGAAATTTGTTTCGAACGATGTTGCCTACCTTCAGCATCATAGCAGGTCAAGATAGGATTTCCAACAAATGAATTTATTTTTTATTCAGCGAGTTTTAGATATATACAGTATGGTGGAGGGAAAAAAATAAATTAGAACCATGAATTTAGAACGCCTATATGTATAAAAGTTGCCTATTACAAAGCCTATTTATAATACAAAATCTGAGTTGAATCAAATTAAATTTTTGGCTGCCAAAATAACTTTTAATATCCAGATATATCACCTAATTTGTCACAAAACTAACAAAAACAGATTCATAAAATATAATAGCTCTGATTTGAAACCATAAGGGGTTGAAATCAAATTATCTGATAAATCAAAGGTTTGACACCTAGTGTGACGCTGGGAATCGAAGGACTCGCCCTTCAAGTGCGCACTGTGCATGTGCATGCTCCTAAGTAGACCCTCTCTCCCTCTCTCTCTTGCTGAGTATGACTGCAGTCTCAGTTCAAGTTGGTTAGTTGTATTTCTGTTATTGGTGCGTAAGTGCATATTTCTGTTATTGGTGCGTAAGTGCATATTTCATTTATTTTGAGTTACGTGATTCATAAATTTTATTTTGTGTTATTTTTATTCTCATATTTCATTTAGTTATCATTTCGTGGTAAATAGGGCATACAGAAATGCTTCCTCTAAAGTAGTTGATCGTAGCAAAATCAGAAGAGGAAGAATAAAAATCTGTAATGACTTGAAAAGGAAAACACTCATAGGAATATAGGATATACTTTGACGGCCGAAAAGACAAGCCTTTAATTCCGGTTAAGGAAGGAGATAGGGTAGCTAAGACGACCAAAACATAAGAGCATGTTGTTCTGCTTTCAGAATCAGGATATATATATCTTTGGCCATGTCACTCCTATATCTGGCAGTTCTTGTATTAAAACCAGTAAATATTATTTTTTCTAGGTTGCAAGCTGTTGGTTGTGATGGTACAGTTGTTAATACAGGTTCTAAAAAAATGGTATCATAAGACAACTTGGGCTTTCTATGGGATGTCCTTTGCAATGGTTTGTTCGTTACATACAAATAAATTACCATTATTTCATCTAGTGCGACATTTGGACAGAAAAACTACTGGGCCAAAAGGGGACTGTGGAGAATTGAGAAAAGATAGAAATAACTTTCCCTGATGTTGCCCTTGATGAACTTGGTGCAGATCAACGATATATCTACAAAATGTGTGCTGGAATTTCAAACTGAAATATTTCATTAAGCTTGTCACGAAAAGATCCAGGAAAAATGAGTCATTCCAGGTGGTTAACGACAGCTAATAGAATTTTGAGATTACATGTTTTGACAGAAGGCCCATCGGGGAACTTGAAAGTGTTAACAGAGTATGTTATTAGAGTACATGCATGCACATGGTTTGATATTAAAACTAAAGTCATCTTGTCGGCATGAGAGTCCACACTTTTACAGCTTAATAAAAAATCTCAATTTCTGCCTAAGAGTTAAAGAGCCTAGTAGAACGAACATTGCAAATAAACTCATAATTTTGTCCTCTGGAAAATATTCTGTTGTCAATGTTGGCCGACAGCCGAAAACACGTAAGAGAGTTGGGACTTCGAATAATTTTAAAATGTAGACAAATAGCTAAAGTAGAACTTATTCGTGAATTTAAGATTCCTACATTAAATTTAAAAGCAGACGACTATATAGATCTAATTTACTGGCATTCAGTTACACTTAGTGAACCACCACTTACAGTATATATTTCTGATAATGAACTTAGACAATGATAGTAGAGCGCAGCGTCAGATTGGTTACTGAAGCATCGGCTGTAGTGTGTGACAACAACGCACAAGATGGAGTCATAAGATCAAGAATAGCATCTAGAATTGCATTACCCAAATTTAAAACCAAAAGTCAATATCTCAAAGTTGTATTAGTCAATTAACCTAAATTTTAAAAGAGAAAGGGTGGGAGGGTGGTGGGATTCGATAAGCAGCCATCTCCACTTGGTGAACTATGGGTTGTTTTCACACAGAAAACAAGCGAAGAGCTGCGTGAAAAATTCATAAATGTTATAGAGATTTATGTGGCAAATTGGCAGCCAAAGATTATGTTCAAATCTTACACAGATGATTACACTTATAGGTAGCAATTTTTCCGCTTATAGGCCAATAAATCGAGCTTAACTATTTTTTTTGGAAAGCGTTTTCACTCCACCCTAATATAAAGTTTAGACAAAAACCATTATGTCATTTTTTTGGCACCCCATCCAGGGTGTCCAGCCAAACTATATTTTAAAAGTCCCTGACTTTTCCAGAGTCAATTTCCAACTTTTCCAGTCACTATTATAAACATTATTGTATTAAAATCGCAACTTAATGTAGTATTTTTAGACAAGCCCACATTCACACACACTTTGAAATCTTAACACTCTATGAAGGGGTTAAATGATCTAAAGCAATGTGCTATTGGGTTGTGCGATCTAAGTTAGATTTCAGTTAGGTTGTATTTATGCATTAAAAGATCGCCTTATATGGACTAATGAACTAATGACTCAACTTTGGCTAAAGAAACGCAATAGAGGGGTGGAAAAGTGAGATGAAAATCCCATGTTGAGTAGTAGAATAATTGAGATTAGTATACTCAACATGGACAACTGGACTAAAATAAATTCGCAGTGAATATTAACTGGAAGAAATTTTTTATTCGCAGTGAATATTAACTAGAAGAAAAATGACAGTTATTGTAAATGAAAATAGCTTAGGCCTATTATTTTAGTGAATGTGTGAAAATTCCAGAAATTTGATCAAATTCCCTGGCTTTTCCAGGTTGCTGGACACCCTGCCATCCTACTAATTGTTCATATTTTATGCTCATAAATTCTCAAAATAGTCCTACAGTGAAACTAAATTATTAATTTTATCTTGAAGAGGTATTTTGTAAACTTTTTTTGATAAATCATCTACAACTTAAGCTAATTGCCTTAGTCACGAAAATGGCCTTCCTGTCAGAATGTAGGTTAAAAGGGTACCCGTCATTTGGCCTAAAGTGTAGGCTAAACGCCTTTAGGCCAAATGCCTTTTAGGCCAAATGCCTTTAGGCCAAATGACTT
>CABFVZ010004052.1:9680-23418 GCA_902151445.1 Timema monikensis
TATATATATATATATAATTATAGCTTAGAAACTATATATATATATATAATTATAGCTTAGAAACTATTGGTTTTATAAAAATGTGTTTCAAATAAAAGATTTTTATCTTTAAAAGTTTTACAGCTTTAAATTGACAAGTTACTCCATATCTCAAATAGTGGCGGAAAACTGATCAAAATAGGAATATTTTCCCTGTGTAAAGTGCCCTCGATAAAATGAGAACTGCCATCTCCGATGTGTCGAGAGAAAGTTAAAATAATAGCTAATCGTCCAATCTACAACACAGAAAGAATTATAATATATAATATCAAAATCTTACTCCAATAGAACCATCCAAAATTAACTCTAACAGATAACGACTATTTCTAATTCCCCCACAGTCCTTTCTCCTAGTATCGTGTGTGAGTCTTGAATTATGGTAACGACATTATTTTCATACATAAATGTGTGAGGCTCAAATTATTCTAGTCACCTTTGTTTATTTTTAAGTTATTTTAAATACATACTATACTATTTAATAAGATTTTGGTCATAAAATTAGTAGTCGACCCAAATGTTTATGACTTACCCTAAGGAGTAGGCATGAGAAGAGTAGATTAAAATAAATTACCTTAATATTAGCTTGGAGATGGATGGTAAGATCACAGATGGAACAAATCTATGCACCTGGTCATCATTTGATAACTTGCCTCCCCGCCAATAAGTAACAAAAGCTATGAAAGTCTCACACCTCAAACGCCTCGACCATATATGCGGGATCATTTATCAATTCATTTTTATAAAACGTAGCCAAAGGCATTGATACACATCTGTCAAAACTATCTTGCATCACCTAGGTCTGTGGTCACACAGTCTAAGGCACTTATAAGAAGAGTGAGATTAAAATCTTGGCTGTAACAAGTAAGGTTGGTTTTTAACGTGATACTTGACATTATTGTTTCACCATCCCCTCTACTCTTAATGTGGGTGCATTCACTCCATACCACTACCCTATAGCTAGTTAATATTTTTGGTGTTGACGTACTGATTCAAAAACTGTTAAAGCATCATAGGGCAAATACAAAGGTTTAAATATAATAAAGAATCATGAAAAATGTGAAAATTCGTGAATCTCCGTAGACTCTTGACCAACCAGAAGAGAACGAGAAACTGCCCAATTGCAGCCTAGTATTTAGAGGTTGATATCACCACCCGCGGTCAGGGGCACCCTCAAAGACTACCACCAACCCCACTTCAAGCCAGAACATAACAGCCCTTTCCAAGATCATATCAAGCCAGACTGCATGCCCTAGAACAATAACCAGCGCAAACTCTACTGCAAGCCTAAACAAAGGCTCACAAGCAGAGGCACGACACAGTGGTCACTGCCAATCATACCATATTTAGGATATCACGACACAGTGGTCACTGCCAATCATACCATATTTAGGATATCACGACACAGTGGTCACTACCAATCATACCATATTTAGGATATCACGACACAGTGGTCACTGCCAATCATACCATATTTAGGATATCACGGCACAGTGGTCACTGCCAATCATACCATATTTAGGATATCGGGAGAATTTGGTGGTAAAATAAGAGCTCCCTCCTTAGTACCGCAACAAGCTCTACTGTATATAATCTCATAGACTATATTCTACATTTTATAAATCTAAATTAAAAGCTGTTAAGTGTGTAAATACAAGGCACCAAGCAGTTATTGCACTCGACCAAGCTATATATATATATATATATATATATATATATAACTGATTTTGGTTGGAAGAACAGTAGAGAAAATTTAAACATATCTCTTTGCTGCCAACATTGATAACATTTCACTTTATTTATTTTATAGGTATTGATTATATATGTCAAAGTGACAGCTTCAGATAACATGACCCGATGTATTAATATATTGAAATTGTTTCAGTAACTTCAGTACCTAGATTTTACTGTTCTTTCTACCAAAATCATACTGTAGGTTCAAACGATCTGAAACTAGTGTTGATAGTAATAGCAGGATAGTTTCACAACATACCATTTATCAATTTAGTAATTCCTCTTACGGGTATCTAAGCAAATGAGGCTCTTAAGGAAATATATATTTTAATACGAGACTTGATAGTCTTTATTTTATTAATTTACAAATACGTTTGTAATTATTTTAAATTTCTATATTACAGTTACTAGTAATCTGGTCCTTTATATCATGCGCTGATCTTATCATCTTCCACCATTATTTCCATCTTGCGTCATCCCACTCCATGTATTCCCTTCCACTCCGTGTTCCTTAGGATCCTTCCTACTCTAAACTTCCACTCCATGTTCCTTAGGATCCTTCCTACTCTAAACTTCCACTCCATGTTCCTTAGGATCCTTCCTACTCTAAACTTCCACTCCATGTTCCTTAGGATCCTTCCTACTCTAAACTTCCACTCCATGTTCCTTAGGATCCTTCCTACTCTAAACTTCCACTCCGTGTTTCTTAGGATCCTTAGACTATCTTATTTTAGCAACGCGTCATACTGCCTGTTCAGGTTATATGCAAATATACTAATTAAGATAGGGAGCTAGGGATTAGGAAGGTTGAATTTAGAGGGAGAATACCCGCATTTGCGTTAAAGTAGAGTGGAAAACCATTTAGGAAAAACCACCCTCAGTCTATCCAACCAGGATTTGAACCCTGATCTCCTTATCATCGGTAGTCTATTATATTGTGAAAGTGACGCCTTAGACAATGCAGCCACCAAAGTGGGTAGGAAATGTATTCCCACTTGTATTTTGTGAGTGTAAAACCGTTACGGAAATTCCCTCATGTACGTACAGTGTAACAGCTGTGGATTTAAACCCCTACCTCCCTGTCATCGTAAGACTTGATATAAAGAGAACGCTAAATAAAAATAAATAAAAATAGTCACATATTTGTAAGATAAAATATAGTACTTTAGTGAATTTTCAGGGAAAATTGTGCCTAGTAATAGTTAAATGTGTATTTTGAACTATCAATGATTTGTTTGCTGGTTTATTATGAGAGTTTGAAACAGGCTTCTTTCCAAAATGGACATAGAAATAAGCAAATAAGTGAATTTATATAACGTAATGTTCATTGACGTTGTCTAATTTTACTAGGACAAAGCAAAATGTTTCCAACCAGCCCTGGACGAGTTGGTTATCTTCTCTGACGTCGACATGTCTGAGTGTTTTCGTAATGCTATTATGTATTCCTAGAGTATTCACGCCAAGGGACGAAAACAACACAATCCCTCCTGAATCCCTTCTGAATCCCCGGAACCATCGACTATAAGACCAGAGAGAGATAGAACATCAGACGAGTAATGTAGGATCTGGAATTATTTGGTGTAGGTGTAGATTTGTGTGTTCAGAAATACAAGTGAGCATTCCAAAGCTAATCGGAATTTAAAAATTTGGAGTATTTTATAACTTTAATGTATAGATTAGCCACTGCAATGGCCGCATGGTTTAATGCAATACTCTCGCGTTAAACTGGACTTCCGAATACGGGGAGATCAAGGTTCGATCCCAGCCGTGTGCAGTGGGCGTGTATTATTCCTAAATGGTTTTCCACTCTCCTTCTATGCAAATGATGACTTACTTTCTCTAAATTAAACCCTCCTAAGCCCCAACACATTAGTGTGATTAGTTCATGGCATTTAAGTAGAACGGTTAGTAGACGCGGTGCTTAAAAATAAATGGTACGGTGTACCGCACAGACTTTCTCCTTGATCTAAAAATAGAAACATTTACTAAAAACTAGTAAGATTTGTGAAACGAAACAATATAGACTATTGAAGAAACACTCCAACAAAGAAAATCAATACAATAATATACACCGTTACAGAAACATGAATAACTAAATCCTTCTGTCCACCAAAGAGCATAACCCTCACTAAATATTTCTAAATATTCCATAAAAATGTATAATGTATCATCTATATGTTTGCTTATAGCTCAGAAACTATTGATTTTACCAAAAACACATTTCAAACAAAAGAGTTATATCTAATACTACTAAATATTTACAATGATAAGTTATTTAATATCTCGAACATTTGCGGAAATGTGATAAAAATTGGATATTTCTGCCGAAGTTTAGTATCCCCAATTTCATGGTAAAATGAAAACTGTCATTTTGTTTGTAACGTTAATCACTGTTTGTATATCAAATCTAATTAAAATCATTAAAGCGAATTTTGAGAAAATCTCTTTTTTTCTCTTTTTGCTCTTTAGTAAATTACGCTTAAATATAGGGCAAGATATCTAATATAAAAAACTCTTCGTGGGAACCCTATGAAACCCCCCAGATACCAAGTTTTAGCTCAATCGGTATGATGGCTTAGACTCTAGTCGTAGATACAAACAAACGGTAGCCCAAAAAACCCTTTTTCTGTTTCAGGGGGTCATGAAGGACACGTTTATATCTATCAAAATCTCATGTATTTTATACGATGACAATACTTCTCTCTTCGAGGGTTCGAGAGAGAGTATATAAAAGAATAATAATTTATCAACAACAGCAGAGTATATTAAAAACAAGAAGATATAAATGTCATATTAACATTAACTTAACGGATAAATATTGTGTGTGGGTTAGTTGATAGCCCGTGGCAGTGAGCTAATGAGCTACTGAGCTAGAACCAAGAGTCACACGTTAGTGCGGTAGTACTCAGTATTCATTAGAGCAGTGGTATTCATCCTTTGTTGCTAGCGTCTCCACAAAAATAATGTTTTCAGCTTTGGACCACCATTGGATTTTACAATATAAGCTCACCCAAATTTTATATTGTTTAAGGGAACTAAATAAATAAAACAATGATTTTGCAGATTTAATGCATTGTTTGGATCAATAAATAAATGGTACGGAACTTCGCACGGAATTTCTCGCTCCATTGTCTAAAAATAGAGATTTTTACTCAAAACTCGTAATATACAGTATGTGAAACGAAATAATATACACTAGAAAACTCGATCACAAATTACGTTATACTTACGTAAAACATTTTATGACTCCCTGTTTTAAATTTATTAATTTTATTTTTAAAGTAATAAAGTCCTCGTTTGTTTATTTGGATCAATAAAAAAGGCCACTATTAAGTTCACAAGGGTCAACACTTCGTTTTAAAATTTTGACTTCCGGTTAAAATTTTTGGCATTCTATTAGAGGTTGCACATCTTATGGTTATCGCATTGCTATTAAATTCTTCCTTTTAAAATGTTGAACAATAAAAATGTAAATATTGACTATTGAGTCTAAAATGATAGAGATATATTATTGTTGTACAAACATTTCCTCTAAGAGGTTAAAGGAAAGAGAACATACACTTTTTGAGAGACTTACTAATATACCTACTTTATGGAATTAGGTAACTTTTGCGTTTAAACTTAAGTAGTGTTTCTCTACAACTAAAGCTCACAAAATAGTATTCATATATTTGCCAATATCTCAGAAATTGTTTGTTTTATAAAAAATATAAGTATACCTACATATAACTAAAAGTTAGAATTTACGTATCTGTACGGAACACTTAAATTAATTTTGACGAAAAATTGAGAGTAGCCATTTTGTTTGAAATATTAATCAAAGCTTAGAAATGAAATTTAATCAAAATCTTTATAGCCGATTTTGATCAAATCTTTTTTTTCTTTCGCCCTTAAGGAAACTACCCTTAATTTTAGGGTTTAATATCCAATTCCAAAAAACCCACGGGGCAACCCTATGAAAATCCTGGATACCGAGTTTTAGACCAATCGGTAAATACTTTAGGTTCTAATCCGAGGTACAGACAGATAGACAGACAGTCAAACAGGCAGATGGACAGAGAAACAGACGGACAAACTTTCTTTCTTTCTTTAATGATCTGTAGTTAATATATCAATACACTAAATTGTCAAATTAAAACATATACAATAATATACAATACAATCAGAAATTGAGTTGAATACAAATTATCTACATAATGCATGTAAAAACATTTCTTTAAAAATTAACAATCAAATTTCCTCCAACTACTTTGCACAAAATGTTTCTGTATGTCCAGAAAGAAATATATTCAGTCAACTTTCCCTTATTTTTATATTTAACAAATTCAGATTTTAGTCGGTATTTCAACCTTACACAGAAAAAATTATGGTAATCAGGTACTTGCTGCTTCGTCTTTAAAAAGTAACTGTATGTCCTGTATATTGTTGATTTTGCCAATGTAATGAGAAAGTTTACCAACTGTCCTGCTATATCAGATTCACTTGATTGATCACCATGAATTAAAATGCCCTCATCTACAAAAGTTCTGTTCAGCAATCTTCTTATTAAACTCATGATAAACAACCAAAGCGTTTCAGTACGAGTACATTGTAAAACCATGTGCATAGCAGTACCAGGAACATTACACCATGGGCACAGGCTACTGTGGTATCTTTTCCATATGAATAATCGAACAGGTGTAACTAGGCGGTCGTGAAGAAATCTCCAAGCAATGTCTGCATCACAACTATCCGTGGGGTACCGGTACAATATTCTCCATGGAAACACATTATCACTCCAATTAGACGTTCCGTCTGGAAGACCACCATCAACCAGCTTAGCGGTACATTCCACATACATTTTCTTACGTTTTTGAGGAAATTCTACATATTTCCCGAGAAGACCACTCAAGAAGGAATACTTAGTGACATTGGTATTAACCTGGTTTGGGTGCGAACAGGTAACTTTTCGAATACCAAACATTTGCCAGGCACTGCGAACTGAGCTATAAAATCCCGACAGAGCACCAAGTGAAGTACTATTTAAACCTTCAAGGTGGAGTTTGTAAGATAACAAATTCCGGTTTTGCATCAACCTTTTTTCTAGATATCTGAGTCGGAGAGACATTACTCTACTAGGAAGGTGGGTAACTGAAGCTCCCCCAAATCGTATATCAGCAAACACGTACTGTGACTTTAACCAATGATTGCCATTCCAAAACATATTTACATACAATCTATTAATATCACAAATGAATTTCGCTGGTGGTTGGAGTACTGTAAGTAAATGTGTCAACTTAGATCCAGAGAGTTGATTTATTAATAATCTTCTGCCTCTATACGAGGTCCTGTACAGCCAACGCGTCCACTTCATCAAACCACGACGAACTTTACTTTCCGCCTCGACCCAGTTTTGGTTAACCCAATGTTCAGTGTTCCCAATATATATACCAAGATATTTATGTCCCTCAGAAGACCACCGGTAGTTGTTGGGTTCATCCGTTCTATTTCTCCAATTTCCAACCCAGAGAGCTTTAGTCTTACCCACATTCAATTCTGCTCCAGACTTACAACTATATCTCATAAATGCTGTAGATAGTTCCTTGAACCCCTCATCATGGGTAATGAAAAGTGTAACATCATCTGCATACGCAGAGACAACTAGCGCTTCACTAAACGACGGCAATCTAAACCCATAATTTGACAAAGTCTGTCTACACATATGTAAGAAAGGTTCTATACAAATAGTGAACAATGGGCCAGATAATGGGTCCCCTTGCCGTACTCCACGTAACATTGTAATTGGCGCCGTTAATACATCTCCAATTCGTAACAAACATTGTGACCTTAGATATAAGGTACGAATATACGATATATATTTTGTTCCAAACCCGAAATTGGATAGCGTGGTAAACATGTAGGTGTGTTCAATTGAGTCATAAGCACTTTCCTGATCCAGGGAAAGTACAGCGAGGGGGATATTTTTGGTATTGGCACTGTGAATAACATCTCGTATAAGATGCAAATTTTCATATATGGACCGTTGTGGGATGCAAAACGTCTGAGAATAGTGAATCACATCAGGGAGAACGGTTTGCATCCTAGAAGCTATGGTGCGAGACAGTATTTTATAGTCAACATTAAGTAAAGAAATTGGTCTCCAATTATGTATCAAAGTCCTATCCCCACCCTTGGGAAGTAAAATAAGAACAGATTTATTCATTGACGATGGCAGCTTACCAGATTCCAAAGCAACATGAATCATCTTTAAAAACATATGTGCGATTTCCTTCCAAAAACATTGATAGAACTCACATGGTAGACCATCATATCCGGGAGATTTATTTTTATTGAGTGCACGAACTGCTTCCGTCAACTCCTCTAAAGAAATGTCAGAGTCACACACATCCTTTTGATCTTCAGATATGGTGGGAAGACCATTATACAGTTCTGGCACTTCAACACTCGTTACTACGCGTGAAGAAAAGTGTTTCCTAAAATGTTCACAGGTATAATTACAAATTTCATTTGTGTCGGATGTGTTTTGTCCGTTTATATTCAGAGATGCTAAAGAAAGATGGGCAGGACGTTGTCTAAACGGTGTAAGAAACTCGGGGGCTTGTGTATCCATATATCGAGAACGCTCAACAGATTGAATGTCAATGGCCATACGACTGTACAGTTTTCTAATATCTGCTTCACAAAGACGAAGAAAGTCATTTTCATCTGCCGTCAAAATACCTTTGGATTGAATTTGCTGAGCCATAACTTCCAATTCACTAATTTCCGCATAAACAATTTTGAACTTGTCCACAGAGAATCGCATAGAAACTTCACGCACTTCTGACTTAAACTCGTCCCACCACAACAATGGGTTCTTACTATGGTACATATGTTCTGAATAAAAACTGGCAATATTACTGATAATTAATTTGTACTGTTCATCCTCTAACAATTGTATATTGAGCCTCCAGTATGGCTGTTTACGCTTTTTTGCATAAACTTGAAGCAAACAAATACACCCAGAGTGGTCAGAAAAAGATGGAACTATTTTTGGTTGTATAGCAAAAGAATTCAAGCTAGGGTTTACATAAATGCGGTCTAACCGTGATCGAGGCACATTTTTATGAACACCCGTGTATGTGAAACCTCTTTTATCAGGATGAGCGGTTTTCCATACATCAGACAATTTATTAAGTGAAACTAGGCGTTGAAGGGCCTGGCTAAGCGCTAGTCTGGTCTCAGTACAATTAACCCTGTCTTCTGGTAGAAGCGTTACGTTCCAATCACCGGCCAAAAACACATTCTCTAAGACTCCAAGGCGTTGTACGTATCGTGTTAAAACCCCGACCACAAAGATGGCATGAGTATTATCTTGAGGCATATATACATTAACAAAATGATAAATTTTACCAAACATTCTTAATACTACAACATGTGCATATCCTGGTTCCAATACAGTGTGTCTCATAACCTCATGGTCTATAGATGATCTAATTGCAATTAATACACCAGAGCTAGCTTGAATTGACGGGGCGATAAAAAAGGTAAAATCTGCCAAGGTATATGACGTAGGTGGTGAGCTCAAGTTAGTTTCCTGAACACACAAAATATCCGCTCTTACCCGTTTTGAGTACATAGAAAGCATGTACTGTTTGCCATCACTGTTTAGACCCCGTGCATTAAGAGTTAAAGCACAAATCATGAAAAATAAAGAAAGGTAGAAACACATTGTGCTTTTATATCAATTAATCATTAAATAATATTGGAACTTAATAATCTGCTTCTTGCAGGGACTTAATCAAACGCAACAATCGTCGTCTTAAATTGTGACTTCGGACACAGGATAACGAATCATGCAACATTTCTGCTAGGTCCTTATAGTTGGTTGTAAACTCACACGCCACTGCAGCTGCGTTTTTAAAACCCCTAGATTTTTTTAAAAAACTTGAAAACGTTTCTTTATTCAAAGGATATTGTTTGTCTTTAAAATTAATTCTCCGGATTAATTCATCAATACTCGAAGCGTCTTTGACTTTTAATTTTTCTGCCTGTGAACTCGAAGAAAATTTTGACACAATTGACCAATGATCATCAGAGTCATCATTATGTTCTAGTGCTTGACGTTTTACATCTTCCTCACTGACATCTGATGACTCCTCAAGGGCATTAATTGACCTTTTCCCACCAATAGAGCTGATAGCACTAGGTGGTATTAAAAACTCCCCAGTGATACTATCCTCCATGTGAGATTCACTTAATTTATCGGGCGATTTTTGACCACATTGTAGTACACTATCAGTCTCCACACTCCCAAAGACTAGAGAACTGTTTGTTACCTCACTATTCTGTTGTTGTTGTTGCTCTTGTTGTTGCTCTTGTTGTTGTTGCTCTTGTTGTTGTTGCTCTTGTTGTTGCACTTGTTGTTGTTGCTCTTGTTGATCTCGTCGCTCTTGTTGTTCTTGTTGTTGTCGCCGCTCTTGTTTTTGTTTTTGATGTATCTCTGAAAATGACTGAGGACGATGCTTAGGAACATTAAGTATACTAATAGTGGGTACATAATCAACAGATGGTAAATTATCTGATTTAACGGGGTCAGCGCTGCCCCTGGCCTCAGTCAACCGCGTCACTTTGCTAGTTCCAGCGACATCACTAAAAGTAGTGTTTCGGCGGGGCTCACTTGACCGCTCGGTGGTCGACACATCTTGCGTACAGTTCCTTGCCATGTGTCCGGGAAGCGAGCATCGAAAACACTTAGCATCATCAGTGGACAAATATACTCGCCATGGCATATTATCTATTGTTAAATTAATAAACAAGGGAAGTGAGTCTCCCCTGTTAGGGATAATATAAACAATACGTCTAAACGAGTAGACATGAGAGAATTGTGGTAATCTAGAGCTTATTTTAATTTCCCTCATCTGACTCGTAATTTTCCCATATTTAGACAAGTTCGTTAACAACAGATCATTTGTAATATCTGGTGTGACATTGGAAAGTACTACTTTAGTGGACGACATAGCAAATCTTCGAATTGGAACAAAAATATTGTCTACGGACACCCCCCCATCTTCTAACATTTTATTAACACTCTCTTCATCCGCCATAAACAAACACACCCGTCCACCACTTATGTTGGACGCATAACGAACATTATGTGGTCCCACAACATTACCTACACTGACCAAATAATCATCTAACACTTTACCGGGAACGATGGTGTCCAAAACAATCGCCAATTTGCGGTCCGGCCTGTTCGACGACATCCCATGTCGTCCAGGATCCGAACCCGGCACACCTGAGTGGCCTCCACTCATGTGGAGGATAGCATAACACAACACACCAAAAAACTATTAATAAGAAACACTAAATCCCCTCGAGTATATTTAAACACAAAGTTCACAGTGTAGCACTCAACTTTACGGAGCAACGCTCCACACACGTCTCCTCGCTACGAGAGCAGCAGACAGACAGACAGACAGACAGATAGACAGACAGTCAAACAGGCAGATGGACAGAGAAACAGACGGACAGACAGACAGGCAAGCAGGCAGATGAACAGAGAAACAGACGGACATACAGGCAGATGGACAGACAGACGGCCTTGCAAGAACAACTTTTTTCATATTCGCATGATCATAACACATTGACATTCATCAAAATTTCGAGTCCTTTTTTCTACGATCACAATACTTTTTATACCTGAAAGGTAAGAATTAAAGTAAAAATTATTTGGGATCTAAAACAACAGTGTTAAAATATAGAAAAAATGTCAATATGTATTTAATGATTATAAATAGCCATTCAGTGACATGCCTGGTCTGGTTTTCTGAAAGCTAACAGTCCAATCAGAGGACGAGAGTTAGTGACATGCCTGATCTGGTTTTCTGAAAGCTAACAGTCCAATCAGAGGACGAGAGTGCAACAAATGAGGCCCGGTTCTGGAGTCATTCGATTACTAATTTTGTATTATTGTCATTGCAGATAAGCCTTGTTCATACAAATAAGTAGATGGAAATGGCAGACGCTTTGAAAGAGCACTGTCACGAGTTCATGGCCAGCTGCTGTCCAGAAATCTAAACTGGCGTAGGGGAATGCCAGGTCGCCACCGTGGTTGGGATTCCACGTTAAACTGTAGGTCCTTCATTTCATCTCACAATCACCCTAACATTACACATTAGCGTAAGTGCGTATAACCCGAACGGGTAGTAAGACGCGGTTATATAATAATAATAATAATAATAAACTGGCGAAAACTTGAATGTTGCTTTATAAGCTATCAGCAGAAATTTCAGTTTCATCTTCTTTAAATTTGATGGAAGGTTCAGATGAAGGGACTGTTGTTGTATCAAAAGGATTTGCTATCCAATCTTGTGTTTAGTTCTCTTTCTTAATATGAGGAAAGAATTTCAGAAATGCACACAGCATAAGAGCGTTTAGTATGCGCAAATTAAAAACATGTTTGCGTACCCTTGGGGTATGCGTACATTAGATTCAATACCACTGAATTAGAAATCACTAAATACACCAATTTACCATCTTTAAAATCTACGGTGCACTGACAGACGTTATCACTACTTTCATTAGAAACGAAGATATCAACTTAAAACTCGTAAGATATGTGAAAAATAGTATTTAGACATTGTTTAAGAAATGTACTAGAAAAAAGAGGATCACATTCCCTAAAAGAGAATAATATACAGCATTGCAGAAATATATTGAGAAAAAAAGGTGACACTCCCGACTATGTTCGAACACTAACGACTATCTTAGAACACTACCGACTATATTAGAACACTACCGACAATGTAAGAACACTCCCGAATATGTTCGAACACTACCGACTATCTTAGAACACTACAGACTATGTTCGAACACTCCTGACTATCTTAGAACACTACCGACTATGTAAGAACACTCCCGACTATATTCGAACACTACCGACTATCTTAGAACACTACCGACTATGTTCGAACACTCCTGACTATCTTAGAACACTACCGACTATGTTATTACACTGCCGACTATGTAAGAACACGCCCGACTATGTTGGAACACTCCCAACTATCATGTAACACTCCTGACTAACTTGGAACACTACCGACTATGTTAAAAAACTCCCGAATATGTAAGAACACTCCCGACTATGTTATAACATTCCCGACTATGTAAGAACACTCCCGACAATGTAAGAACACTCCCGACTATGTTGGAAAACTCCCGACTATGTTGGAACACTCCCGACTATGTTCGAACACTCCTAACTATCTTAGAACACTACCGTCTATGTTATAACACTGCCGACTATGTAAGAACACGCCCGACTATGTTGGAACACTCTCAACTATGTTGTAACACTCCTGACTATCTTGGAACACTACCGACTATGTTATAACACTCCCGACTATGTAAGAACACTCCCGACTATTTAAGAACACTCCCGACTATATAAGAACACTCCCGACAATGTAAGAACACTACCGAATATGTTAAAAAACACTACCGACTATCTTAGAACACTCCCGACTATGTTCGAACACTCCCGACTACGTTCGAACACTCCTTACTATGTAATAACACTACCGGCTATGTTATAACACTACCGACTATCTTAGAACACTACCGACTATGTTATAACACTACCGACTATGTAAGAACACTCCCGACTATGTTCGAACACTCCTGACTATCTTTGAACACTACCGACTATGTTATAACACTCCCGACAATGTAATAACACTCCCGACAATATAAGAACACTCCCGACTATGTAAGAACACTCCCGACTATTTAAGAACACTCCCGACTATATAAGAACACTCCCGATAATGTAAGAACACTACCGACTATGTTAAAAAACACTACCGACTATCTTAGAACACTCCCGACTAAGTTCGAACACTCCCGACTACGTTCGAACACTCCTTACTATGTAATAACACTACCGGCTATGTTATAACACTACCGACTATCTTAGAACACTACCGAC
>CABFVZ010004052.1:31509-46100 GCA_902151445.1 Timema monikensis
TATATATATATCTCGTTCAGACTTTACATCATGAGCCTCTGGCGTAGAAAGTTTTAATGTCTTAGTTAAAGACTTATAAACTTCCACAAGTTCCTCTTATTTGTTTTGAATCAAAATTTGTCATGACACCTTGTACGTCGTGAGCATCAGTTCTATATATGGATGGCTACCCCCAGGTTGTCAGTATTTGTTTTCCTTATTACAATTCAGTTAATACAAACCAGTATTTTGGGTTGGTCAAGTAGTCACGCTTCCCTAGCAGTATTAGTTTCGGTGCGCAGCCCAGGGAACTGCAACAGAGACATAGTGGGGTCCGCACCAATAATACTTTTTACCTTTTGCCTTTCGATCGATTCGTATTGTTTGTTTTGTTCTTGATGCACTTGCTATTAGAATTTTATATACTATAGGTTGCCCTTGCAGTACCAAAGGGGAATGTGACCAACCATAGTAATTTTTGTTAACACCTGTTTCTTAGCCATCGACTGCTGTTATCAACAGATTGTTATCCAAAATGTTTAACGGATACTATTTTCAAGGCCCTATCAAGAAAAACTGATCAAAGTTCATGTACGTCTGGTTCTACATTTTTCTATTACTAATTATGTAATTGTTCTTCTTTTTAAAAAAAACTTCTACCTGTGCAGCTCTTGTAACTCCGTACAATATCTTCGAACTCTGAGAGTGGTTAGTAGTTCCTCCTGACATATCTTCGAACTCTGAGAGTGGCTAGTAGTTCCTCCTGACATATCTTCGAACTCTGAGAGTGGTTAGTAGTTCCTCCTGACATATCTTCGAACTCTGAGAGTGGTTAGTAGTTCCTCCTGACATATCTTCGAACTCTGAGAGTGGTTAGTAGTTCCTCCTGACATATCTTCGAACTCTGAGAGTGGTTAGTAGTTCCTCCTGACATATCTTCGAACTCTGAGAGTGGTTAGTAGTTCCTCCTGACATATCTTCGAACTCTGAGAGTGGTTAGTAGTTCCTCCTGACATATCTTCGAACTCTGAGAGTGGTTAGTAGTTCCTCCTGACATATCTTCGAACTCTGAGAGTGGTTAGTAGTTCCTCCTGACATATCTTCGAACTCTGAGAGTGGTTAGTAGTTCCTCCTGACATATCTTCGAACTCTGAGAGTGGTTAGTAGTTCCTCTTGACATATCTTCGAACTCTGAGAGTGGTTAGTAGTTCCTCCTGACATATCTTCGAACTCTGAGAGTGGTTAGTAGTTCCTCTTGACATATCTTCGAACTCTGAGAGTGGTTAGTAGTTCCTCTTGACATATCTTCGAACTGTGAGAGTGGTTAGTAGTTCCTCCTGACATATCTTCGAACTGTGATAGTGGTTAGTAGTTCCTCCTGACATATCTTCGAGCTGTGATAGTGGTTAGTAGTTCCTCCTGACATATATTCGAACTCTGAGAGTGGTTAGTAGTTCCTCTTGTCATATCTTCGAGCTGTGAGAGTGGTTAGTAGTTCCTCCTGACATATCTTCGAACTCTGAGAGTGGTTAGTAGTGGACGGTTTACAATGAGACCTAGAATATATAGCTGGCCATAATTAATGACTCAGACTCTATTTAATTACCTATTTTACGTGTGTAATTAATGAACAGTTCGTTTGAAAGTCTGTGCAAAGTGGTAGTTACAGGCAGACATTGATTGTAGCATTGAAATTTGTCCTTGCCTGCATGTGCATAGCATGTGGATGTACAGTTGGAATCAACTGTAAGTGATGCAATGCAAGTTTAAAACAGATTAGAGAGCTAATTTAGCGGATTATTCTCAGCAGGCAGGGAAATTGAATATTATTATTATTATTAGCACCGCGTCTTACTACCCGTTCGGGTTATACGCACTTACGCTAATGTGTAATGGTAGGGTGATTGTGCGATGAAATGGAGGACCTACAGTTTAACGTGGAATCCGAACCACGGTGGAGGCCTGGCATTCCTCACATTCACAAGATGTCTTGTCAGAGGTGAAGGAAGGGTTTGGTAATCAGAAAAATCTTTGCCGGGACCTGGGATTGAACCCCGGCCGCCAGCATAGAAGTCTGACACCTTACCCCTAGACCACCAGGTCACCGAAATTGAATACATGTATGGAGTACTCTACTTCTATTCTAGATGACACCTAACATTCATATATGTTAATAGGTTCAATTTAATAACCTTCTTATGTAAATATGTGGACAGTCAGGGTGGTAGATTAAACTCCAAGAATTGCCAATATCTTCAAGTTAAATTGCATCTTTAATATCCTTCAAATCAAATGTGTGTGTTTATAAATACATAACTTACTGAACAAAGCGACGAGCTGACATTGTAACGACACATTCAAAGTTGGATAACTATAATGTGCTATTTTGTTATCATCTATTTTAGGCAGCGGGTCTGACTACCTATACGGTCTATACGCTTATTTTGTAAATAAAATTATGTATTAAACATAGTGTGGGGATGAAATAAAATAAAGTTAAGCATGTGAAATAATATGACAAACTCTTATAAACTATTAATTACAGCAAGCTGATATTCTATATCTGACTAGGCCTAAATGAAAGTGATGAGTGATGATGAAAAGATAAATATATTAGTTTAGATATAATTTCCAGTTGAGACAATGACAAAAGAATGTGTCAACAATAATCTTGACTTTTTACTAGAAAATTGATCTAGCGAACCAATGGGTCTTCACAATATTTGAATATTAATAGTGATTTCAAAACCTCGCCTGATTTCTGATAAAGTGAAAACAACATTTACAAACCTAGCTAGGATTTTGTTTATTAAACTCACACGCAGGAAAAGTTTCTAAAATCACTACTGTGGATGCTATTGTAGTTCTAGAGGGTTTTACCTGAGTGGTTTGGAGCCCCATTTTCAGCACGAGGTCTCAAACGGAACTGAGATAAGGACATACACACACATATATATATTTATATCTTATATATAATTTAATAAGGCCTTTGCCGGCAAAAGAAATTACGAGGAAATGACTGAAGAGATTTTGACAAACGAACACTCATTTTAACTGTTAAGAGTCCAGGATGTCGGGAAAAATAGTAGTTTTCCATGAAAACCTGATTTTCAGAGAGAATTTTCAGTTTTTCATTCTTTATTTAGTCACCATGGAAACCGTTATTTGCTGCATGGCTGTAAATCTCTAAATAAAATATATTTCTTTGGCTAATAAATAATAACTCAATATTTATTAGTTGATCCGAACATCACAATTTTATCTTAGGATGATTATTTCTCTTTGGATACTGGTCATATCACATATAAATTGAGATGCCTAAACTGGGGAAACATTTATTTTTTATTGGAATGGTGTTTTCGTTAATTAACATTAATATTAACATTAATATTAAATTAATTAACATTAATATTAACATTAATATTAAATTAATTAACATTAATATTAACATTAATATTGAGCATAATTTGAAAATTAAATCATATAATTAAAATAGTCAATGTAACTATCTAAGTATGAGTTTTGTTGTTCATTTTAGCAAATAGTAACACAATACAAATATATAAGTTACTCTACATTTTCATTTTACCACTTAATTTAATTTTGAGGATATGATATTTGAAAGTAATGTTTTGTGCACCCCATTTGTCTTTTCAAATTATTACAAATACAGTAGGTTAAATTATGTTTCCCTGTAGATACTTGACTTTGAGGGAATGATATTTCAAATGACCAGAATATTTCAGTAGCACATCTATAGTTTCACATTTCTCTCCCTATCAGAATCTCTCACATCTCACATATTCTCATTTTCACTATCACATTTTATCACTCTCTCTATCATATATCTTATATATAATTTGATAAGCCCGTTTCCAGTAATAGAAATTACGAGGAAGTGACTGAACATATTTTGTTTACATCACCATGGAAACCATTATTTGTGTACAGCTGTATATTGGTAGATAAAATATCTGTCTTTGTTTAAAAATAATATCATCTCAATAATTGTTACTTGAGTGGTTTGGTGCAACTAATATATATCTCTGGGAGAGGGGTCATTTTAAAGTTAACATCGGGGCGTGAAGGGGAAAAATATACGTTTTTATTCAAATTACACGCTGAAAACTAAATATCTAAGAAAAGGTGATAGATAGCCTTTGACGAGTAAACTTCTAAATGAAAAGCGAGTGAGAGCTTATTAAATAGATCCTTTCGCAATAAAAAGTTTAAAATACATTTTAGTGCAATAATTTGCAGCCATAGCTACAATGACCCATTATTGTATGTGTATATATAGATCAATCTGGCTAGTGCTTGCAGGTTTGTCGATAGTTCTGAGCGATGTAGGAAGATAGATTGACGCTTCAAGCAAGTATCACTTCAAACACATCTTGTCTATCTCCCTCAACCTTGACCTTGCTTCCGTAATATCTGGATGTTCTGTTGACATATTTAACGGGATTAAGACACTGCGGCCATACTATCGATATATACTATATAATCCCTCGGCTGCATTTATAGCTAACATTTGTTTGAGTCTTGAAAATCTGTCAGTAGAAAAAAAAGATGTAATTGGGAATCAATGGCGCATCGTTTGCTATCAACACAAGTATTCCCGATATTAGTTAATTAAGTATGGAGTTTACATCACTATTTTACAACTTTCATCAAGTTTAATAGCGTGGATTAGATAGAATCACTCGGTAATATATATTGATCCATTGTTTTAGTCTATGAATTAAAAGAACCCAGGACCCTTTTATTTGTAAGCCAATGTTCTTACCACTGGGATAATAACACGTTATTTTACCGAGTTAACAACGCAAATAGACTCGTTTATTAGCACCACACTTATTCGATGATCGCATAGTGGATGAATAATACTTTAATTTAACATTAATTCACTGCCCGTAAGTAACAGAAATATGCACATTAACTATGAATAATTTAATCACAACTTGTGAATGTAGGGAATGCCAGGCCTTCACCGTGGTTAGGATTTCACGTTAAACTGTAGGTCCTCAATTTCACCTCACAATCACCATACCATTACACTTTAGCTTAAGTGCGTATATCCCGAACGGGTAGTAAGACGCGGTGCTAATAATAATAATAATAATAATAATAATAATAATAATAATAATAATAATAATAACTATAAATTATACATTTGTAATATTATGACTTCCGGCCAAATATCCTTAAATTATAATTTATGCGTATGGATGAAACACACACAGCCACACTCGAGAATAACTCCCAGTGAAACACTCACAGCCACACTCGAGAATAACTCTCGGTGAAACACTCACAGCCTCCCTCGAGAATAACTCCCATTGAAACACTCACAGCCACACTCGAGAATAACTCCCGGTGAAACACACACAGCCACACTCGAGAATAACTCCCATTGAAACACTCACAGCCACACTCGAGAATAACTCCCAGTGAAACACTCACAGCCACACTCGAGAATAACTCCCAGTGAAACACTCACAGCCACACTCGAGAATAACTCCCAGTGAAACACTCACAGCCACACTCGAGAATAACTCCCAGTGAAACACTCACAGCCACACTCGAGAATAACTCCCAGTGAAACACTCACAGCCACACTCGAGAATAACTCCCAGTGAAACACTCACAGCCACACTCGAGAATAACTCCCAGTGAAACACTCACAGCCACACTCGAGAATAACTCCCAGTGAAACACTCACAGCCACACTCGAGAATAACTCCCAGTGAAACACTCACAGCCACACTCGAGAATAACTCCCAGTGAAACACTCACAGCCACACTCGAGAATAACTCCCAGTGAAACACTCACAGCCACACTCGAGAATAACTCCCAGTGAAACACTCACAGCCACACTCGAGAATAACTCCCAGTGAAACACTCACAGCCACACTCGAGAATAACTCCCAGTGAAACACTCACAGCCACACTCGAGAATAACTCCCAGTGAAACACTCACAGCCACACTCGAGAATAACTCCCAGTGAAACACTCACAGCCACACTCGAGAATAACTCCCAGTGAAACACTCACAGCCACACTCGAGAATAACTCCCAGTGAAACACTCACAGCCACACTCGAGAATAACTCCCAGTGAAACACTCACAGCCACACTCGAGAATAACTCCCAGTGAAACACTCACAGCCACACTCGAGAATAACTCCCAGTGAAACACTCACAGCCACACTCGAGAATAACTCCCAGTGAAACACTCACAGCCACACTCGAGAATAACTCCCAGTGAAACACTCACAGCCACACTCGAGAATAACTCCCAGTGAAACACTCACAGCCACACTCGAGAATAACTCCCAGTGAAACACTCACAGCCACACTCGAGAATAACTCCCAGTGAAACACTCACAGCCACACTCGAGAATAACTCCCAGTGAAACACTCACAGCCACACTCGAGAATAACTCCCAGTGAAACACTCACAGCCACACTCGAGAATAACTCCCAGTGAAACACTCACAGCCACACTCGAGAATAACTCCCAGTGAAACACTCACAGCCACACTCGAGAATAACTCCCAGTGAAACACTCACAGCCACACTCGAGAATAACTCCCAGTGAAACACTCACAGCCACACTCGAGAATAACTCCCAGTGAAACACTCACAGCCACACTCGAGAATAACTCCCAGTGAAACACTCACAGCCACACTCGAGAATAACTCCCAGTGAAACACTCACAGCCACACTCGAGAATAACTCCCAGTGAAACACTCACAGCCACACTCGAGAATAACTCCCAGTGAAACACTCACAGCCACACTCGAGAATAACTCCCAGTGAAACACTCACAGCCACACTCGAGAATAACTCCCAGTGAAACACTCACAGCCACACTCGAGAATAACTCCCAGTGAAACACTCACAGCCACACTCGAGAATAACTCCCAGTGAAACACTCACAGCCACACTCGAGAATAACTCCCAGTGAAACACTCACAGCCACACTCGAGAATAACTCCCAGTGAAACACTCACAGCCACACTCGAGAATAACTCCCAGTGAAACACTCACAGCCACACTCGAGAATAACTCCCAGTGAAACACTCACAGCCACACTCGAGAATAACTCCCAGTGAAACACTCACAGCCACACTCGAGAATAACTCCCAGTGAAACACTCACAGCCACACTCGAGAATAACTCCCAGTGAAACACTCACAGCCACACTCGAGAATAACTCCCAGTGAAACACTCACAGCCACACTCGAGAATAACTCCCAGTGAAACACTCACAGCCACACTCGAGAATAACTCCCAGTGAAACACTCACAGCCACACTCGAGAATAACTCCCAGTGAAACACTCACAGCCACACTCGAGAATAACTCCCAGTGAAACACTCACAGCCACACTCGAGAATAACTCCCAGTGAAACACTCACAGCCACACTCGAGAATAACTCCCAGTGAAACACTCACAGCCACACTCGAGAATAACTCCCAGTGAAACACTCACAGCCACACTCGAGAATAACTCCCAGTGAAACACTCACAGCCACACTCGAGAATAACTCCCAGTGAAACACTCACAGCCACACTCGAGAATAACTCCCAGTGAAACACTCACAGCCACACTCGAGAATAACTCCCAGTGAAACACTCACAGCCACACTCGAGAATAACTCCCAGTGAAACACTCACAGCCACACTCGAGAATAACTCCCAGTGAAACACTCACAGCCACACTCGAGAATAACTCCCAGTGAAACACTCACAGCCACACTCGAGAATAACTCCCAGTGAAACACTCACAGCCACACTCGAGAATAACTCCCAGTGAAACACTCACAGCCACACTCGAGAATAACTCCCAGTGAAACACTCACAGCCACACTCGAGAATAACTCCCAGTGAAACACTCACAGCCACACTCGAGAATAACTCCCAGTGAAACACTCACAGCCACACTCGAGAATAACTCCCAGTGAAACACTCACAGCCACACTCGAGAATAACTCCCAGTGAAACACTCACAGCCACACTCGAGAATAACTCCCAGTGAAACACTCACAGCCACACTCGAGAATAACTCCCAGTGAAACACTCACAGCCACACTCGAGAATAACTCCCAGTGAAACACTCACAGCCACACTCGAGAATAACTCCCGGTGAAACACACACAGCCACACTCGAGAATAACTCCCATTGAAACACTCACAGCCACACTCGAGAATAACTCTCGGTGAAACACACACAGCCACACTCGAGAATAACTCCCAGTGAAACACTCACAGCCACACTCGAGAATAACTCCCGGTGAAACACACACAGCCACACTCGAGAATAACTCCCGGTGAAACAATCACAGCCACACTCGAGAATAACTCCCATTGAAACACACACAGCCACACTCGAGAACAATGAATTTTAGGGTACTTTACATAAGCAGAAATTTCCGTATCTCCGTATTTATTTGAGATACTAAATAACTTATCATTGCAAAATTGTAGTACTATTAAAAATAAAAACAACTTATATATAAAAATATATTTTTATATATCCAACAGTTTCTGAGATATTGGCAAATATATTAATACACTTTTGTGAGATTTAGTTGTAAAGAGATACTACTCAAGTTTTAACACAATTATTCTCCACTGCCATAGAGTAATTATATATAAGTAAGTCTCCAAAAGTTTATGTTTTTTTTCCTTAAACCTCTTAGGAGAAATGTTTGTACAACAATGATCTATATCCATGTTAGACTCAATAATCAATATTTACATTTTTTATTGGTCAAAATTTATAATTGAGGAATTTAATAGCAATGCAATGGCATTAAGGTTTGCAACACCTAATAAAATGTTGAAAATTTTAACCGGAAGTTGAAATTTTAATACGAAATATTGATCATTGTGGACCCAACATTGAGCTTTTTTATCGGTCCAAACATACAAATGAGGACATTAATTCTTTAAAAGTTAAAATTATAAAATTTAAAACAGGACCTCAGAAAATGTTTTACGTAAGTATAATGCAATTTATGCTTGGGTTTCTAGTGTATATTATTTCGTGTCACATATATTACGAGTTTTGAGTAAAGTCTCCATTTTTAAACAATAGAGCTAGAAAGTCCGTACCATTTATTTTTCCACTGAAGGTGCTATTTTCAATGTCTTTAAATTTGAGCTAATGAAATTAATATCGTCTAGGACAATTAACTTTACAATTTAATAAATTGTCTTTCTTTTAATCACAGGTATTATTAATATAAATATAATATATATTATTAATACATATATATAATTTGATTTGAGTTTTTCATTAGATTTAATAATATTCATCAATTCTGAGTTTCAAATTCTCACTAACCAATGTAACAAACGTAGAACAGTTTAAAGTTTAACTATATGTTAAGTGTCACACTGGCCAAAAACGTTTCGCCATCACTGCTCTAGTCAGTGCATAATCTATTTGATCGACATTCTTCATATTAGTCAAAATGAATATTTATTTTAAAATGTGTGTACTTGGTAATTTAAATATGCTAATGAGCCATGGAGCTATATTATGCTATCATTAATACATTGACGGTTTTGAAAACGTTAATGCATGATTTGTGGGCACCAATTTAGTTTACCTAGCGTAAATAATATAATTTTGTGTATTTGTGAAGTGTAAGTTCATTTTATCAGGTGCTGATATAATTTTGTAATCAAGAAAAGGATATACAATCACCAACCTAACAAAAGAGAGCTAATTAAATGTTCCCACGACCCCCCCGTGTGGAAATAATTGTGTGTATTGTTGGGAGCCGGACGCCTGGCTTACAATATACTGTGAAGAAAGGTGGTTAAATGGGGCAGAAATTATAAAAACTGTCAGAATGAGCGTTAGAGCCGAAACACGGGTAGTACCAATATAAAGAGAATAAAAAGGTAGCGCGAAATGTGGTTTAGTCATTGCTTTACGTCATCCAGTATACAGAAATATATTTTAATATGAAGATGGCCTATTTAAAAAACAAACAAATAGAATGATGACATTAATTGGACATTGGAATGGATTTTAAAGGCTTATTTATTATTTAAAGTTCTAAATTGTTACATGATCCAACTTAGTATGTTTTTCTTGTAGCTTTACGTATATATCACGTTGGATTGTGTACTGAGTGACGTCACACACTCAGCCAGGTTTATGTACTGAGTGACGTCACACGCTCAGCCAGGTTTATGTACTGAGTGAAGTCACACGCACAGCCGAGTTTATGTATTGAGTGACGTCACACACTCAGCCAGGATTGTGTACTGAGTGACGTCACACGCTCAGCCAGGTTTATGTACTGAGTGACGTCACACGCTCAGCCAGGTTTATGTACTGAGTGAAGTCACACGCTCAGCCGAGTTTATGTACTGAGTGACGTCACACACTCAGTCTGGTTTGTGTACTGAGTGAAGTCACACGCTCAGTCTGGTTTGTGTACTGAGTGACGTCACACGCTCAGCCAGAATTGTGTACTGAGTGAAGTCACACGTTCAGCCAGGTTTATGTACTGAGTGACGTCACACACTCAGCCAGGTTTATGTACTGAGTGAAGTCACACGCTCAGTCTGGTTTGTGTACTGAGTGACGTCACACTCTCAGCCAGGTTTATGTACTGAGTGAAGTCACAGACGTCACACGCTCAGCCAGGTTTATGTACTGAGTGACGTCACACGCTCAGCCAGGTTTATGTACTGAGTGAAGTCACACGCTCAGCCAGGTTTATGTACTGAGTGAAGTCACACGCTCAGTCTGGTTTGTGTACTGAGTGAATTCACACGCTCAGTCTGGTTTATGTACTGAGTGAAGTCACACACTCAGCCAGGTTTATGTACTGAGTGACGTCACACTCTCAGCCAGGTTTATGTATTGAGTGAAGTCACACGCTCAGCCAGGTTTATGTACTGAGTGACGTCACACACTCAGCCAGGTTTATGTACTGAGTGAAGTCACACGCTCAGCCAGGTTTATGTACTGAGTGACGTCACACACTCAGCCAGGTTTATGTACTGAGTGAATTCACACGCTCAGTCTGGTTTGTGTAATGAGTGACGTCACACTCTCAGCCAGGTTTATGTACTGAGTGAAGTCACACACTCAGTCTGGTTTGTGTACTGAGTGACGTCACACGCTCAGTCTGGTTTGTGTACTGAGTGAAGTGACACACTCAGCCAGGTTTATGTACTGAGTGACGTCACACGCTCAGTCTGGTTTGTGTACTGAGTGAAGTCACACGCTCAGTCTGGTTTGTGTACTGAGTGACGTCACACTCTCAGCCAGGTTTATGTACTGAGTGAAGTCACACGCTCAGTCTGGTTTGTGTACTGAGTGACGTCACACGCTCAGTCTGGTTTGTGTACTGAGTGAAGTCACACACTCAGCCAGGTTTATGTACTGAGTGACGTCACACGCTCAGTCTGGTTTGTGTACTGAGTGACGTCACACGCTCAGCTCATAAGATGTATTTCTTCATCTGACACTCACTTCCTTCTGTTCTCTTTACATTGGGTAAGACTGCCATTCTGGGTTTGTGACGCTCTAAGCCAAGCGGTGATAGTTCTGATACAGGCAAGATTATCACTTTTGTAGGCCGGCCAATCTTTTCAAACATAAACTTCACCAAAAAATATTAAAGTATGTTTTTGCAGTTATAAAACTATATGAATTAAATGAAAAATGTTCCAAACCCACAAAACCATTCAAAAGTATGTATTTTTAGGGCTAAACTTTGTTAATGGTAGAAGTTCGTGTTGCGGATGTGTGTTTGAGACAGTAAAAAACATATGTTTTATAAATCAATTAGTGATTTTCCTCCATAACGTTTGAGGTTACGTTATGAAAGTTTAAAGTTTGATCAAGATTCTACTAGTAGCATAACTGAAGTTTAAGTTTTGGTGAGTATAAACATACAACATATAACTGCAAGAATCTCCGTGTCACGTCCGTTACAAAAAACATGAATAAGTGGTTGTAGCTCTGTTATTACTTACCAAGCAAAACTCTAATTTGGCATAAGTAAGAAGATAGCCTATACAAATGCACTGATAATTTTAATATAATTTTTAAAATTATTCTTGGTAGATAAAATAGGTGTAGAATAGGTCACGTCCATTACACCATTACACAACCGACGGTTATGGTGGTCCTTTTCTAGCTTGACGTAAATAATAGGCCTATATCATGATGTATATATTAGTAAGGATAGCCTGTGCTTAATATGCGGTTCTTAGGAATTATTGTGAGCAATTATAAACTTTCTTTCTTTTAATGAGATTTTATTTCATACCGAGGTTTTCTGACGATTTAGCCTTATTTACTTAAAATCCATTAAAATAAGGATCTAGGCCTATCCTATGGAAGGTATATTAAGCTTACGATTGTATTAATGTGCCCTGTGGCAAGTTCTTAAACCTAATTTATTGGCATGATCCTACTTTTTTTACAGTTGTTTACAGATTATGGGGCCTTCAACCGGTAAAATTCTGTTGAATCAGAATTTGGATCTTATAAAAGCCGAAGAAATCTTGGAAAATCCATCAAGAAGGTGACAAATGTGTTGCGCAAACGTCTTACAATAAAGTGCCTTTTTAAATCACTGATCCGAGAAAACTTTGGGCCATCTGTAAGTAAGACTCCATTTAAAAACAAGAAAAAGGGATCGAAGAATATTAAACCTGAATGTACAAAGAGTGTAATCGGTTTTTAACACCTCGATGAAGTTAGTCGTCAAAATCCCAGAAAGCGCGATGTAAAGTATGTAAAGGATCCAGTGATTAATTTATGTATATAGGCTATATAGTTTTTTGAGTAGACTAGTTATAGCCTTCAGGACCCAATAGTATTTATTTACATGCTGCGATAGACATGAGAGCCGCGGCTTCACCTCCCCTCTAAGAGAAGTTGTGTTGCTAAAGAAAAACCCAACCTTAGCTTGGTTTGCAATAAATAGTAGATCATTCCAACATATTATATACACACGTGTCTTACTGACAGTCTGGGCTATCAACACGCACTAAAGGAAGGAGGATCACGCATGTTTGCGTGGAGGGAGAACGGATATAACCCATCCAGCAAACAGGACAAGACGAGAATTACTTCTTTGACTGCGTGACCACCAGTGCGAGCTATTAATTTGTAGTACGTATAACTTTAACGGGTAGTTAGACGCGGTGCTAAGAATAATATTAATAATATTAATTTATACAACTACTCTCCATTAAAGCACGTGATAAAAATGTGGCCCGTATAGCTGGTTACTCTCTCGCATTATAGTAATGAAGAGAAGATCGGGTTTGAATCCCGGTCTGGTGTAACTAGTTGTTTTCACTCGTTAATTATTTCCACTTTCCTTCCACGCAAATGTGTGTACATTTCCTCTTAACCCTCACCTCTTCATTCCTACACCACTACCTTAGTTATGGCCCCAACACCTTAGCTCAGTCGGTAGCGTATCCGTCTGAAAGAAGGGGTCAGGGTTCAATTCCCGGCCTGGCTTATATATTTAGCGTTTGTAGAATGTGGTTGGCGGTTGGGTGTGTTGTCTGTTCTAGATTTAAGTTAGGTAATAATAAGTCGGTCAAGAAAGTACACATTATATATATATATATATATTAGTTTCAGTGTACAAGTAAATATTTGCGTACAAGCCTAAAGGATAGTGAGACCGCAGGGGCGAACAAAGTTTGGCATGTCGTTGATTGTCTTAGTGGAACGTTAGCCCTTCATTTTTATCGGCCATTGTTAATAAATGATAAGTTCTAGGATACGTTCTTCCTTGGTTAAAAGTAAATGTTTATATTCCAGGTAGGTGGTAGCAGGTGCAAGCAGGAGACCCACGCCTGAAAGGGGAGAGGAAGAGGAAGGTGAAAAACACGCTTCCTCACTTTGTTCCAATCCCAAAGTTCTCGTCTCTTTTCTTCGGTTGCTGAAGGACGAGTGACGAGGGTTGAGGTTGACCTTTCACCACTTGGCCCCCTTGACTTCCCCCTTACCTCACACCATTGGAACACGCTTTTATAGCGGGTGGCAACTTTGAACAGCTGGAGAACAGAAGCCACCTGCCACCTGCCACCTGGACGGAGAAGTCAGCATCGTTTAGCTAGGTCATGGCTCGAGTCTCGGTGGAGTGTAAACAGTTTCTTACACACTCTCTCCACATAAATACAGACACGCCAATTCCTCTTTGATAGAATCCTTATCTCAACCACACAATTGTAAATATATACCCAGTAGGGTAGTAAGACACGGATTGTGGGTAACAGTAGTAAAATATATTCTTGCAACAGGTACGTTTCTATCAGAAGAGAGCCTCTATTTATAAATGTATAGGTAGGCCTACTTGTCTTGTACCTTTCTCCTCGACAAAGATGGCTGTTACCTGAACAAGCTTACGTAAAGTAGACTTTATTTATATCAATAATATCTATATCCGTGAGTCCAGTGATGGGCAGGTCGGGGCTAGAAACCTGGCTGGATGCAGTCAGGGTTTTCTCCTAAATGACTTATCAAACAAATACGCGTATTCTACCGTTCTCGCCCCTAAACTATTAGAAAAATTAAATTAGAATACCCCGAACGGCTACGGGAG
>CABFVZ010004052.1:46230-58369 GCA_902151445.1 Timema monikensis
GAGTTCCACAGTTCAATACCAATTATGCCAGGTCTCCACCGTGGTTCGGATTCCACGTTAAACTGTAGGTCCTCCATTTCATCTCACAATCACCCTACCATTACACATTAGCGTAAGTGCATATAACCTGAACGGGTAGTAAGACGCGGTGCTAATAATAATAATAATAATACCAATTATGAAAAGATCCTATTTGCGGTACCAGGGAAGCGGTGAGCTCGTGAACCGGGGTTCGATACTAGTCTTGTATAATTCATGGACCGCTATCGGAACACAAAGTGCCCAAACCACACAATATACCAGCAGCTTTAATTAATAATTCCCAGGGACATTGTCAGGTTTGTAGTTGATGTGGTCCGGGATGAAGGAAAACAGTAACATATCTCAAAGATGAACAATGGTTGCATTGTTAGTTTTGAAACTATTATTGTGGCACGTTAACACGTACACTTATACACATGCACATAAATACACTTTTAAGGTAAGGTATAACATTAAAGTTTGGCAGACAGGTAGAAAGAACGCTCTAGATAACCAAATTAATCTTAAAATTTTTAATTCTTAAGAGTGGTTTGGAGATATGGGAGTGGGGGTTTGAAATTTCCAAAAACTAATAGAAAATAAATAATTCCCAGTGTGGTAGTAAAATGAAACTAGGCGGACAGGTCAAAATACCTCTCCAAGTAATATTAACGCTTGAAAATGTTACATTTTTTACTGGGACTTTTAAAACAAAGGTAGGTGATGTTGGAAACAAATTTTGTTTAGGAGTGGTAGAAAATTAAGATTTGGCAGGCAGGCAGGCAGAAGGACAACTCCAGGTACAGAAACATACTTTTCTTAAAATTCAAAATTTAGGGAGTGTCAAATAAAAAGAAAATAAAAATTAGGTGAGGCAGAAAATTGAAATTTTCCAGGAATGTAAAGAGATTACTCCAACAACAAAATAAGTGTTGAATATTTACTATTTAGAAATAGGCCTGAAAAGGTGAGGAGGGAAGAGGCGTAGCTTAAAATCTTTATAAAATTACTATAAACTCTTTTTTTTGGTATGAAATAAATGTTCAATTTGCCAAGTTTGTAAAAGAACCACCCCACAATAACAAAACAACAATAAAAACTGGAAAGTTTGCAATTTAAAACTAGGGGATAGGAAATAGCTAATAGAAAAAAAAACACCTAAATTTCTCGATACGATTGAAAATTCGTATTTTGTGTAGATAGACGAGGAAAATATCAAAATAAAATATACAAAAACTAAAGCTTATCTTAATGGGATTCCATTAGCATTGCGATAAAAAAAAAATTAAAATCAAAGGATATATTAGCGCCTACTAGTAACAGAAAAATTAAAATAAACAAATTCTGGCAACATAGCTTGGTGAGCGATGATGCTATTTGGAAAACCATGATGATAAATACTCATTATGTTTATGTAACAAAGGATATTATTTATTTATGCTATTTGGTGAAAAGTGATGCTCTCAAATCCAAAATATGTAACAATGTATATTAGTTCATTTATCTTATCTTATGATTGCATCCAGTGAACAAGGTAATATCTTGTCTCAAATATTTAATTTATTTAAATCTACTAAGTACCATGATTGGTTTATGATTTCCATAGTTAGGTTGTACAGTGAGGCACTATCAAAAAGTTGTCAGCCGGGTGTTGAACCTTCTAATTTGATATAGTTGTGGTGTAAAGAACGGGTCAAACTGCTAGTTTATAATAAAAACTAGAATTCAGATGTTTCATCGTTGTTTTAACTTGTTAATTATCTGACACAGCACTCCACTTGGGTTGGTGAAAGCTAAGGATATGATATTATATAAAGTTAGGATAACATTAAATGATATAAAAGTTAAATTCAGGGAATTTTTGGTGTTGTTGAAGACACTGGACGTGTGGCCCAGGTTATTAGATGGATTAGTAATTAAATCTCATATTTAATTGTGTAGTGGCAAATGTGCATTTAATTATCTTAATTAAAATAAATCGTAATTAAATTTGAGTGGAAATGTGAAATATTATTATTATTTAGCACCGCGTCTTACTACACGTTCGGGTTGTACGCTTTAAGTCTAATTACGCGAATGGATTAGGTAAGGTTGAATTAGAGGAAGTGAACCCGCATTTGCGCGGAGGGAGAGTGGAAAACCATTTAGTAAAAACCACCCCAGTTCACCCGACCGAGATTCGAACCTCTATCTCCCCGTCCTCGGCAGTCGAGCTCAACATGACTAGCGCGTTAGCTAACTACGCCACCGAGGCGGTAAAAATATGAAATAAAACCACTATACGAATAAAATTATAACAACTTAAGGTCAATCTCAAGTATCTTTAATAATGGACCACTAGAGCCTACTAAAATTAGTATAAATACTAATTTGTATAAATTTGTATAGCATTTTATAATGGCGCATTATAAACTAAGGTTTAAAATTAAATAATATAAAAGGGAGTAAATAGTTTATGAATATATGTGTTATGGATAAAAATAAACACTTTTTTTAAACCTTCTCTAAATGTCAATAAGAACTACAGTATTTATAGTTACATTTTTAACAATTGGATGCAGGTTTGTATGTTACTGAATCCTTGACGCTTATAAACTACCCCTCCTTGTTTACAAAAGAAACCTTTATTCTATAATAAATAACTTATTTGATAACTACAAAAGCTACTAAAAAAACTTTCACGTATTTATACGCCAAGTCATGTGATCTGCAACTGTAAACATTGATGGATATTACCATACAATAACACAATTATTTTAGCACTACATCTTACTACCCATTCGGGTTATACGCTTAAGTACTAACTACGCTAATAGATTAGGTACTAGAAAGGTTATATCAATTGAAATTGTACCAACATTTATGTGGAGAGAGAGTAGAAAACTATTTTGGCAAAAACCTATTACACCTGACCGAGATTCGAACCTCAATCTCCCCTTCATTGGCAGTCTAGTCTATTGTGAGAGTGGCGTGTTAAACCATGCAGGCACCAAAACGGTAATAAATAAAAGCACTAATTAATAGAGTAAAATATTATCAATGTTCATCGGGAAAAGTCTGTATTCTTTTTTAAATAGTCCTTTCTCTACTATTCTTATTTTATATTAGTAGTTCTGTCAGACAAAAATCAAACTTTGCTGTTACGAGCTTTGAATTTTTCCTCTCAAATTGTTCTCTGAATGTAAAGTTATGTTAATAAGAATCGTGTTAACATTCAGACGAGTGCTTTCCCGGTTTCTAGTCCAAACAACTTAGGAGGAGAAAGAGACCGATCTTTCATCCATCTATTTCCAATATAAACTTAATCCTAGCTTCTGTAACTTCTTATTTATCGGTTCCAAATTCATTAATTAAAAGAGAAATAAATTTTCATTTAATTTGATATTCATAATTTAATTTATCACTAAGTGATTAAAATAAAATTGCATTTCAACCAATCTTACAGTTTCCATAAAACAGGTGATAACATAAATTGTGGTGGTTTATGGGCAGTTGATGAAGAAGTGCAGAGACGTGGAAACAAGTGGTGAATGATAGACACGTGGTTCGGGGAGTTCTAGCATGAGTTATATGGGCAGCGTGAGGGGAAGTTAAACGACATATTTCAGCAGTGTTTGTAGAGAAATATGGAAGGGAGGGGGCAGAATTATATTAGAGTTGTGTCACAAGCAACATTTTGTATGTCCGACAAACACAAATATACAATAAGTTTAGAAAAGGAAATATGAACAAATCAAGACATTTAAAAAAAATCTATAAACACTGTCTCTAGACTATTTACCCTTTTTTGTATATTCGCTTACAAAAAAAGTAGTCATGCGCCTGTTGGTTGGATAGTTTTACAAATAAAGGAATACTATATAAAAAACCAAATGTTTATAACTCATTTTAATGAATATAATAAAAATATATGCACACTTCAGTTCAAATGTGTAAGCTAAACTAAAGAATTTTTTTTAAAGAAACTAGTCATTCATGAAGTGAGAATTATAGAGTATTGTATCTTGTATTTTTTTTTAAATATGATGTGCAATACACTAATATAATTATTTGTATTTAAGTTAAAGCTTATTTTGAAAGTCATGATACAATTCTTATTTTTTATGGAGAGGATCTATGAAGTTAAATTTGGTTAATTTTACTTAAAAATAGCATAGACAAACGTACAACAATATTATACAAATTATCTATTTAAAATTTAAAATAAATGCTACGACACAGAAGTAGAAACTTTCTCATATAGTTAGTGTACCATTGTTTGGATTTTTTTTCAAAAATAAGTTTTTAGCAAACTACTCTTAAGTAAGATGTCTTAATAAAAGCAGACATATCTTGTTAGTATTTATCATGTAGAAGCGTTTTCAGATATCAAATTTCAATAAATAAAAGTTGCAGTTATTTAAAAAAAATCAGATCCTTTAAAAATTAATCATCAATAAACTACTACATATTAAATAATATTTTTTAAGATAAACAAATATATAAAATTGTTTGTATCGTAAAAACCTACCAGATATCAATTTTGAACCAAATAATTGGAGCCATTTTTTAAATATATTAAATATGTAAAAACTATCCTTAAGTAAACTACCGATATATTAATGTTTCCCCAATAAACAAGTACACACTGTTATTTGCTAAACTAAACACTCTCCAAATACACATTTTAAACAAAATCGTTAGAGGAGTTAAAAAAAACTTGACTTCTCAAAAATAAATGAACATCCCGTTGTATGACCGTATAACCTTTAAATATCAGATACGAGCAGAATTATTTTTATCAAAAAACATATTTGAGTCGGGGACACATAAATTCGGGGTCGAGAGCTCTCTCGATTACAATACTTTCGCTTTATTATAGAGAGTAAAACGATTAAAATTAATTAAAATGGTCAATATTATGTCAGTATATCATATTTTAAGGTGCAAGATAGTTTTTTTATTTGGGTCATTTAAATTGCATTTTATGACTCGACTGATTATACATACGCATTACTTACAATCTAACTTAAAGAACAGACACAACACCCAGCCCTCCGGCCGTTAATACTGTATACTTGGTCCTTACCAACTGAGCTAAGCTTTAAACACAACGTTTAAGAACTTTAAAAAATGTGTTATGAAGTTAAAGAATATTCTAAACTGATTTTAATTTTCTCTTAAAGCAAATAACTATCCTAACAATGTTGGTAAAACAGTGTAACCTGGTAACATTTTAAAACTCGCTTCGCTAGCCAAAAATATTCAAAGTGAGAAACATTTCCAAGATTCAAAATTGTAAACCATGCTGCATGTAAGATGTAAAATTAATAATAAAATAAAATATGTAATTCTCAAAAAAGAGTCACCGACACGAACTGCGCTAAGATTAATAACCTGCTTTGAAGGTATTAGGGCTGAAATAATGAGCGCGGACCAACTACGAGGGACTTCATGAGATTTGTTTGAATCCCAATTGATGCAATCACATGTTATATAATAGTCGTCAAAACCCCACCAGACGTGGTCCTGCGTACAAATAGCCCGAGACTGTTCAGTGCCTTGAAGAACACTGAGACTCATTTCTCAGCACAGTTAGTAAACAGAAGGTGAACGGTTCTAACATCTTCTATAGAAATAAACACGTTACTTTGTTAATGTTGCAAGATATTACGGAAAGGTAGAATATTAGTTCATTTCTCAGCACAGTTAGTAAACAGAAGGTGAACGGTTCTAACATCTTCTATAGAAATAAACACGTTACTTTGTTAATGTTGCAAGATATTACGGAAAGGTAGAATATTAGTTCATTTCTCAGCACAGTTAGTAAACAGAAGGTGAACGGTTCTAACATCTTCTATAGAAATAAACACGTTACTTTGTTAATGTTGCAAGATATTACGGAAAGGTAGAATATTAGTTCATTTCTCAGCACAGTTAGTAAAAAGAAGGTGAACGGTTCTAACATCTTCTATAGAAATAAACACGTTACTTTGTTAATGTAGCAAGATATTACGGAAAGGTAGAATATTAGTTCATTTCAATGACGTTTTACCCCAGAGGATACTGTTTGGAGGTTAAAATATCAAATGATTTTCCACTCTCTCTCCATACAAATACAGGCGCACTTCCTCTAAATAAGTGATGGGCAAACATTTCGGGAAGTGGGCCCAATAAAAAAAATAAAAACGTCAGCTGGGCCAAAATCTATACTTATAAATAACATGTCTTGACTGACTGACTGACTGACTGACTGATTCATCATCGCCGAGCGCAAACTATTAAGGCTACAAGCATGAAATTCGGACTGTATATTCATTTTGTTATGTAGGCACCCACTAAGAAAGGATTTTAGAAAATTCCCCCCCAAAGGGGTCAAAATAGGGGATGATAATATGTATGATAATATGTATGAAAGTCCGTCATTTTGAAAGTTACATAAACAAAATTTTGTATTTCGGTTATTGACGTAAAACAAATAAATACGTGTTTCAGGAATTTTGGAAATTTTATTTAATAAGGGATGAAAAAGGGGGTGAAAGTTTGTATCGGACTTGCATTATTTTTGATCTGAGGTCAAGTTATGGTCATCAACGTAACGTAATATTTTAAATTAATCTGTAAATACATATGTATATTTTCGTATTTGTATATAATCAACTTCCACGCGAGCAAAGCCGCGGGCAACAGCTATCTAGTAGTTTATAGAAAAGTTACAACGGTACAATTTAAAAAAGTATTGTACAGTTAAATCCTATTAATTATTAAATGGATTTGTGTTATAATGAATGAATGGACACCAAGTAAAGAATCCAGAAAAACCCGTTTCAGCACACGCCTTCGCTCATAGCCTCAACTTTGAGGACTGCTACACTGTCAAGGTGTTAAAATAATCTAACAAGACACAATGTAATATGTCTCAGTTAAGAAGGTGCTATAATAGCATCGAAATGTGTGTAAATGTGTGTTAGTGTTATTACTTTTATTTGTGCTCTACCATTTTGCTAATATTCTATCATTTCATTGATTACAGATTATTATAATGATATTTAATTCTAATACAATGTGAGTTGTCTACATTATTTAACAAATACTTTAATAAAACAGATACTTTACACAACTTGAATTACACTCAACCAAACGTTAACATACACATTTTGTGTATGGTTTGTGTATAATTTCATCTCTGGGCTCTGGTCACTAATCTATAACATATCAAGAAAAACAAACCAGTGTAAAATCATTTTTTTCTTGTTTTTCCTAAATTTTTTTAACACATTTTTAAATCAGAATTTGGAATCCTCTCGCGGGCCGTATTTTGCTTATCGCTGCTCTAAATCCAACCTTACACAGTAGCGTAATTATTACAGGGGAGTAAAAGCCAAACGGGTAGTAAGGCGTGGTGATAAAAAATATCTAAATATGTTTAAGGATTGTTTTAGTGAGTTTGGAGATTCATAACTGCAATTCCCAGATTACATCATGCAACGTGATATTTTATTTAAAACAAAACAACACAATGCCAACTAAAGATATTGCATTCTATCGTTCCTGGTCGGGAAGAGTCCCAACAGTGTATCAATTCCTGCCGACAAAACAATTGCTCTAACAGACTCTACTAACCCCATGTGTGACTCACGTGACTTCAGTGTAGTCGTGCTACGCACAATATCACCCCTGAGGGAACTGCAGTTCTTATGGATAAAAGCTTTATCTTCGCTTATTCATCAGTTCACTGTTGCCAAATATCCTCGCTCTCAGTTATGCTTGAAGGTGGTTTGCCGGATATAAGAAGGAGCTACTGGCAACCTTGACTAATCAGCGTTGCCAAACTTGTATTAAATTTTAGGTGAGTTTAACCACAAACACAAGAAAATGACAACACTGTTTCCCAATAGTAGTCATGCAGTTCCAGTGTAGCACTACCATTATGGGATGCAAACCAGAAGAATAGTTCCACAAGTCACCACCATCTACAACACCTAACCTGATAAATATATCAAACGCAACCCTTAAACCTGGGTATAGGGAGGGGTATTCCCCAGGGATACCCTAGTGGGTCTCCTCACTATGTCTGCCAGTAAAAGCCTCAGGGCTGGTAATTTATAGACAGCAAAACATCCCTGATCCTCCGAGCCTTGTATGTGCAGGGAGCAAGTTTTGTGGAAAGTTGAAACCGCAAGGGTGGAAGGAAATAACTAATATCCACTTACAGTGTAGTCTGTTTATGTTGGATATGGTAACCAGTCGACAAACTAGGGGACACTTCAAGTGTCACGGTCTGATAAACGCACCCTTGTGTAACAATATATTTAATACTACTTGCAATGGGGCTTGTTGATTGGTGGTGTGAGGACCAAGTACAACCAAAAGTTGGGTTTTTACCATAGCTGTGTTTACCACAACGTCTAAATACCCGTTTAGGGTACACGCGCATGTAATAATTGCGTTAAAATGTATAGAATTGTGGTTTAATTTTGAGAACGTGAACTCAGATTGAAGTGGAAACACATTTAGGGAAAATCACCCTAAATACACCCAAATGGGATTTGAGCCCTGATCTCTACATCGACAGTCCAGTCTATTGTAATCGTGACACCTTAGACCAGAGGCTAGGGCCCGACCAACTTAAAATCTTATCAAAGTTCCCACGGTCATTTATCGTCCCTCCGATCTACTTTGGACTGTTTTGTCTAAACTATTATATTTAATCTATAAATTTTAATTTCCTCAAATACATATGTATCCAACCTTGTAGGAAAAACTAAATAAAATGTACATTTTCATATTAAACAATATAAATTACTAATTATAACCGATAAAGGTAATTTTGATTATGCTCTAACATTATTTAAAAGAACTTGATCTATTCTCAAGTTGAAAAGATTCAAAGGTCACATTTAAATGGTGTAGTTTTTTACGTAATCGATTGAAAATTGTCTCGAGATGGATTGAAGGTTGCCTCAAGATGGTCTGAAAGTTTCCTCGAGATGGACTGAAAGTTTCCTCGAGAAGGACTGAAAGTTGCCTCGAGATGGACTGAAAGTTGCCTCGAGATGGACTGAAAATTGTCTCGAGATGGACTGAAAGCTGCCTCGAGATGGACTGAAAGTTGCCTCGAGATGGACTGAAAGTTTCCTCGAGAAGGAGTGAAAGTTGCCTCGAGATGGACTGAAGGTTGCCTCGAGATGGACTGAAAGTTTCCTCGAGATGGACTGAAAGTTTCCTCGAGATGGGCTGGTTGCTAACCTGGACTGATACCATTCTCTCAATCTAATGTAAAATAGCATTAAAACAAATTAATTAGGCCTATATTACGTTTTTAAATGTTTCCATTTCTAAATATTTATCCTTAGAATGAACAGTTTTATTTATAATAGGGAGTAAATTGAAGCATGACATTAATAGCAACTGGGAATTAACCTTTCTCTAAATAATTTTAATCATTTCAATCGTTTATGTCTTGTTGAGTAGCAAAATGATTACAAGTGCTATTTTGAGTATACTTTCCATAAATTAGTGGAATTAAGATATAAAATCTAATTATTAAAAGGGAATTATATTTAATCAACACACATTTTAAAATAGTTAAAAATTACCGAACAAAAGTCAATATAATTATCACATTGGTAATGAATGGGTGATGAAGATGTGTTGTTTGAAAGCGAGTGCTAAAGATAGATGAGAAAGAAGTCTTAAGTTTGTATGGCCATGTTGAGAAGATGAGTATGGATCAAATGATAAAGCTAATATATGAGGGTATAGCTTGTGGATCAAAAGGTAGCGATAGGTCATGTAAGACGTGGCTAAATGTTGTAGACGAATGCGTGAGAAGGAGAAACATTAAGAGTAAAAGAATAAAAGTACGTGTATGATTGATTTATTGTATGGATGTTGTTGAAGCGAAGGGAGTGTGCAAGGATAGGGAAGTGTGGAGAAGGTTTGTGAAAATTGATCAAGTACGAAATTGTTTTTTGAGCTAAATGTACAGTTTATTGTCAACCTCGTGAGGCCACGTCGTGAGTATGTATGTATGTATGTATGTATGTATGTACGTATGTATGTATTTATGTATGTATGTATGTATGTATGTATGTATGTATGTATGTATGTATGTATGTATGTATGTATGTATGTATGTATGTATGTATGTATGTATGTATGTATGTATGTATGTATGTATGTATGTATGTATGTATGTATGTATGTATTTATGGAGACATCATCAAACTAGATAAATATTTTGTTAAGGTTCAAAATCACAAAGTCTACCCTTTAATATCTGCCTAAGACTTTATCTTAAGAAATATTTAAAATAAATTTAAATTTATAATTGGTTAAGTTTCATTATCATTAACAAACAGAATATACAGGTAAACTTGCTTCCAGAACACGATAAACGCATGTATGTCGGCCAGTACACCACCTTCAGACATAACTACGTGGGATGAGTTGGCAACATTTAACCGAGAGGTGTATTAGCATAAGGCTATCCAGGCTCCCTGCACAGATGAGATGCTACTTGCGGTACTGTAGTGTACGCCAAGTTGCCTACCGATACATCTCACGGCGCATCAATCATCTGGACCACAAAGCAACGGAGAGTGAGCCAACTGACGCGCGTAACTTCAGTTTTACAAACAAGATTTAGAATTATTAACCACCCTATCAACATAGATCAACCAAGATCTGAATACGTACTTATAAGAATATCTTTCTAAATCAAAGTCGAATTAGGGGTTGATTTGTAATTGGAATTGAGTTAAGTCTTATTTGATTTATTAATCATTAATTTCATCTAAAAAGTTATCACAAACTTTCAAGGAAACTTTCTTATGCTTTAATGTATAATTTATCTTCACAATATTAATTAAGTGAACTAATAATGTAAATATAATTTGTATTATCTTATTTCCGCCATTGTACCAACATAAGTTTCCAATTATAAAATTAGAGGCTTCCTATGAAAATCAGAGTGTAGTTCGAATTTGTTGCTATCAACATTAAGTTTTTTAAATAAAATGGGTCAATTTTTGCCAGTACTGGCATATTTTGGTACGTGTGTGCGCGCGCAGCTCGTCTTACTATTGTCCGTAATGTCCGGATATCTACTCTGACTGGTTAGGAAAGAGGGAGTGACTAACAACAACAACAACAACAAACTCGTGGCACACGAACCGTGATTCAAGCGCCCGACCTCTCTGTTATCAGTAAAACCAGATAAGATGATAATGTGGCTGACTACCTCATTATTTCAGATACCCAACAGCTACGATAAGTGCAGTTGTAAACATTAAAAATGGGGAACTATTTTTTAAAGTATTTTGAGTTTTGGTAAAGATGGAGGGCTATGAAAATTAAACACGTTCGACCTCAGAGGTCTTCAGGTAAAGTGCTCGCCTCTACCAAATTGTCGTAGATTAACCCCAGCCTAGGTCGAAGGATTATTCTTGAGCATTGAAAATCCATAGTAACTTACAACTTCGTTTGAAATGGAAGTAAAGCCGCCGATCTCATGTCGATTGTAGCTTGTAAAATAAACCAGGAAGGTATAGTCCAAGAGACAGAGCAGGAAGATATAGTCCAAGAGACAGACTAGGAAGGTATAGTCCAAGAGACAGACCAGGAGGATATAGTCCAAGAGACAGAGCAGGAAGGTATAGTCCAAGAGACAGAGCAAGAAGGTATAGTCCAAGAGACAGACCAGGAAGGTATAGTCCAAGAGAATGACCAGGAAGGTATAGTCCAAGAGACAGACCAGAAAGATATAGTCCAAGAGACAGAGCAGAAGGTATAGTCCAAGAGACAGACCAGGAAGGTATAGTCCAAGAGACAGACCAGAAAGATATAGTCCAAAAGAATGACCAGGAAGGTATAGTCCAAGAGAATGACCAGGAAGGTATAGTTCAAGAGACAGACCAGAAAGATATAGTCCAAGAGACAGAGCAGGAAGGTATAGTCCAAGAGAATGACCAGGAAGGTATAGATCAAGAGAATGACCAGGAAGGTATAGTTCAAGAGACAAACCAGGAAGGTATAGTCCAAGTGACAGACCAGGAAGGTATAGTCCAAGAGACAGACCAGGAAGGTATAGTCCAAGAGACAGAGCAGGAAGGTATAGTCCAAGAGACAGACCAGG
>CABFVZ010004053.1:0-17048 GCA_902151445.1 Timema monikensis
AGGAGAGCCGTGTTAGATGCCAAGGTCGTCAACAGAGGGGCCAAAGGTCTCTGTGCAGGATTTAACGGCAGGGGAAGGGAAGAAAGAAAGAAGGAAGAAGTAAGGAAAGAAAAGCTGGAAGAAGAAAAAAATAAAGAGAAGGAAAAAAAAGAAAGTTAAAGGAAAGATATAGGATAGGGTTGTCCTGCACGAGCTATATCCTGCACAGATGCCTCCCCTTTTAGTCGCTTCTTACGACAAGCAGGGGTTACTGCGGGACTATTCTAAACCCCGTCCCGCATGGGGGAGTTACTGTAAAATCTGAAAAATTGAAAGATGTAAAAGCACTGCTGGAAAAACATTTTGGCGAAGACTGGGAGTCATTGCAGAATCTGGTCTACTAATGTAAAATATTAAAAGAATAAGAAATTCCAGACACCAATGAAGATGATGAGGTTGAAGAGAGCATGGGCTGGGATGAAACTTAATCTCTTAGAATTTAGGTGCCTGATTTTTGTGTGTAGTGCCGTTAGACACTTGAAGTTATTTTAATAGCAAAATTTGTTTGTTTATAATCGAGAAAACCTGACAAACTTTTAATCTAGGTGGATTTTAGGAACATTGTTAACGTGTGTATAAGTTATAGTCCATTATTATAAGTAATTTTTACTCAATTTGTGATTCCCTCAATAAACACAGTATAGTGTGCAACATTTTTGGACATTTCACTTAACTATATTAATCTGGCGGATATTTAAAAACTGTATAAATTCGTAAGTTTTCATTCCAAAATTTCAAAATTCCAAACCAATGCGCCAAAACTTAAACAATCTTAATTTTAAGTCATATTTACATAAAATGTGTATCACTAGGATTATTTTTGCGCATACAAATCCCATACACATACTATTAACTTTATTTCAATACAATCCGATTTTTGAATTATGCTTTTGTAAATAAAATTAACGGTTTTTTCTGTTTTCCCAAAATTATGCCAGAGTCGAAGAATGAAGTTTTGGAAATCACCTTCTCATATGTAAATCACATAAATAACAACCTAGTCAAATATTTTAACCTTTCTATTTGTTAAGGTTTTGGATGATAAACCGTACGTACTAATTTAAATGTGTTAATATTTAATTATGCAAAGTACAACATTATTAAATGGCACAGAACAAAGTAGAATACGTTGTAAACTCACTGACGACATGTACAAGAGTAATAAAAAAGGCAGAAATTACGTACTACTAGATGAACAAAGCAAATGGACTACTTGAGTCATAAATTCAACACTCCCACTCTTTGTTTCTATGATATCCCTAATCGACACAGATTCACGATTCATACACAATTTATTTTGTGGCAAAGCCTTGGTTAAAAAGTCTGCTAATTAGTTCTCAGAACGCACATATTGGACAACTATAACATTGTTTTCTACACACTCGCGGATGTAATGGTACTTCACATCTATATGTTTGGTCATTTTGTGATGCTCACAGTTCTTAGCCAACCTAATTGCACTTTGGTTTTCCACGAAGAGTTTGGTAGGCTCACTGAAAATTAGCTCAAGTTCCGCAAGCATCATTCTAAGCCACACACTTTCTTGAGCTGCTGAAGATGCTGCTATATATTCAGTTTCTGTAGTTGAGCTACTGACACACCCTTGTTGATGAGATGACAAGGTGACTGGTGCTCCTGCTAAAAGAGTGATATATCCCATCGTAGATTTTCTTGTAGTTTCATCCCCAGCATAGTCAGCATCTGAATATACAGTTAACTCAGGTTGATTTCCTTGGTAGCAAATACCACAGCTCCTAGTCCCAGCTAGATATCGCATTATCTTTTTAACTGCTGCCCAATGGATGTCTTGTGGCTCATTCAAAAATCGACTTGCTTGATTAATCGCAAATGCAATATCTGGACGTGTCACTATAGCGAGAAACATAAAGCTTCCAACTGCCTCTTGATAGGGTACATCGAGGACCTTATTGGATTTACCATAATTAATATGTAAAACCAGATTTGGATCAGCTGGTACTGCTTGGGATTTGCAATCTTGCATAGAAAACTTGTTCAGTACTCTCTCGAGATATCCTTGTTGAATAAAAACATTTTCTTATTTTTTCTGTCCCTTTTGATCTCAATTCCAACAAAATAATTGCAGTTTTCTTCTTTCACCTCAAACTGTGCCTTAAGCTCTATTATAATAAGTGCCAAAATTTCTGCGCAAGTACTTATTAGCATTCCATCGCCCACGCATAATGCAAGCCAAACTTCGATGTCATTAATCGTTGCTCTGAAAACACATTGATCTGATTCCAAAGGCTTGAATTCACATGATTTTAAAAATTCCAGGAATTTTTACTCCAACAACGTGAAGATTGCTTTAGTCCATACAAACTCTTCCTCAACTTGCAGACCATGTTTGGATCACTCTTCTTGAAACCTTCTGGCTGTTTCATAAACAATTCTTCTGGCAGTTCACCATATAGAAACGCAGTTTTTATGTCAAACTGTGTCATTTCCATGTCATAAATTGTTGCAAGTGCAAGAAGTATTCTGATTGAATCATACCTGACTACTGATGAAAATGTTTCCGTATAATCGATACCGGCCTTTTGCGAATATCCTTTTGCACATAACCATGCTTTGAAGCGGTCAATATTCACATCTGGTCTTCTTTTTATCTTATATACCCACTTGCAGCCTATAGTTTGTCTATTTGGAGGTAGATTTGTCAAGGTCCAAGTTTCGTGATTAATTAAAGACAACATATCTTCCTTCATAGCAGCGACCCATTCCTTAGACTATGTGTCAATAACTGCTTCCTTGTATGTTTGAGGCTCCTCATAAATTGCTGCACATGCTGTTTCAATGAACACTTGACAAACATCGAATCGTTTTGACGGTCTTAGAGTATCTCTTTTACGAAGTGTTGGCCCTGTATCACTCTTGTATTGTATAGGCCCACCTCCTTGTTTGGCATTCTTCTCAGATGTGGTAACACTTTCCTTGACTTCTTGCTCTTTTGGTTCATTGTTCTGTGAAGTTAAATTATAAATGAAAAATTCTGGATCATTAATTACAGCGCCTTTACTAATTTCTTCAATACATTCAACGTCCCGAGCTACTGTGACTTTTCTACTACTTGGATGGTACAATTTGTAGTTAGTACTATTACCGTCATAGCCAATAAAAATGGCCTTCTTAACCTTGCTTTCAAATTTAGTACGGGCTTGCTTGGGTATATGCTCATAAGCGTCTGTTCCAAATTCACGCATGTGCTTCAAAGTTGTCCTTTTTCCAGTAAACTTCTCGAACGGTGTCACATTATTGTTTACCTTGCTTGGGCACCGATTTAAATGCAAACACTCAGATTTACTGCCTCAGCCCATAGTTCATCTGGAAGTTTTGCGTCAATCAGTATTGTCCTAGCGCATTCCACAATGGATCGATTTTCCCGCTCGACACGCCCATTCTGTTCTGCACAATATGGGGCAGTTCTCTCACAGATAGTCCTGGTTTTTCTAAAATGCTCTGTAAATTTTTCGTTCGTAAACTCGAGACCATTGTCACTCCTAAGCACTTTTATTTTGTTTCCAGTCTGCGTTTCTATCAACTGCTGGAATTGTAAGAACATATAAAAAATATCACTTTTATACTTAATAAAATACACAAAACGATATAACGTGCAGTCGTCCTTAAATAGCAGAAAAATAATTGGCTCCTCCCAACGACGTAACCGGCATTTTACCACAGACATCTGTGTGTATAAACTCGCCAGGGTTATTTGCACGAGGATTAAGATTTTCATAAAACGGCAAGTCGACGTGTCTTGCCAAATTTACATGACTCACAGAACAGCTTGTCTATGTTGTTCACCTTTAACCCTGGTAGGAGTCCTTGACTTGCCATGGTCTTGAAGCTATTGATGCCTTGATGTCCCAGTCGTTGATGCCATAGTTTCACTGACTCCTCTGTTGAATTGGCTTGCTCAACAGTTTTATTCTTAAAAAGCATCTTGTAACATTGGTTGACCATTTTAATTCCAGATTACAACAACTCTATTCTGTGCTGGAATCTGTACTACGATTTTTCTTTAATCGAAAATCACCTTGAACTGTTTACTAGTCACTGCTCCTACTGAAAATAGATTTTTCTTAAGTTTTGGAACATACAAAATATTTTCAAGTGTGCGAAGCACCCACTGTCCATTTACAAGTGCTAACACTTCTACAGAACCGATACCTTCCGCTTGAACGTACGAATTATCCCCAATCTGTTAGACACTCGAATTGTCTAATGGATTTATCACAGAAAACCACTCCTTATGATAGGTCATATGTTTTGACGCAGCACTGTACGCCAGACACACAGTTTCTCATTCAGAAGCAGAAACATTTTTGTATTCAGCACTTAAAGCAACATGCTTCGACTCGTCCGGCTTACTTTGATCACTATTTTTCGCTAGCCAGTTGCGGCACTGTTTTTTTTATATGACCCACCCGACCACAGTAAAAATATTTCATATTCTTCTTACCACTAAGTTTTCCGTGATTTTCTCTCTTCTCGATAGTACTTATACGATGAGCAATATTATCGTTTGGATTCATCCTATAGCTGAAGAACTGCTGCTTGAGACTAACCTTGTTTACAGAGCTACGTTGTTCGTGAACGTTCTTGAGGCGATTCCACATCTGAGCCACTGTCTCGAATGCATGACTGTTTGTAATTGACTATAAAGTCCCGTTGAAATTATCAACATTCCTTTTTCGTTCCCATCGTTCCATGTCTTAACCTCCTCAACCTCAGTTGTTGCTGGTTTTTGTTTCTTGCCATTTATGATATCCATAATTTTCTACGCACGTAATATTATCTCCATTTGATATTTCCACAGTTGGAAACATTTACCATCAAATTTCTGAATGTGGAAATTCTTGACTTTATCCATCTTTGTAAGTAACCTTTATGCTCTTTTCACAAAAACAAACAAATCCGCTACAGTGAAATTATCCGAGCACTCACAAAGAAAAAAGACTTCATTAAAAATGGCGTCTCTCGCGTGGCGTCGTGTCCGTTCACAACGCACAAATCATTTTAACATTGTAGTTTATTCACTAACACGTTTATCAGCACTACTGGGCCCATAAACTATTAAGGTTTAGGATGATAAACCGTACATACTAATTTAAATGTGTTAATATTTAATTATGCAAAGTACAACATTATTAAATGGCACACAACAAAGTGACTACGTTGTAACCTCACTGACGCCATGTACAAGAGTAATAAAAAAGGCAAAAATGACGTACTACTAGATGAACAAAGCAACTGGACTTCTTGAGTCATAAATTCAACACTATTAATCATCTTTCCATTAACTGTTTAAATATCTTAAACATTACAGAACATGTCTTTCTTGTCAACATATTTTTAAACTGCTTACTAGAATATTTAATTATTGAACAAATAAGTTATCTATTGTTGGCATATTAATTAACCTAGTTTTTAAAGTCATAATCTTCATTAAACCTATAATCTTTTCTCTTCTACTCAAATTTTGTAGTTTCTTTAAGTTATTGTATTAGTAACTCTATTATAGTTAATTTGTTAATTTCCAATTTTAATTTTGCTTATCGACACTACCTATAATCTGCTACCAGTTTAATATTGTTTCCTGGTTGTATGCTAATTAATTACAGAACTTTACTATTTAACAATCTCAATGATGATGTTTTGTATATGTTATTATACCTGTTTTATTTGACTTAATTTATTGATATATTAGTTTATAATCGAATAAATTATCTACATGTTATGTTTCATATTTATATTATTTAGTTGACCAAAGAAGTTGTACCAATTAATCTAATTAGCTGTTCCAACCAAGTACGTTCCTTATATTATAAATTCATTTTCTCCTTACTACAACTAATATGAATATTACTTCTGAATCAGATATTTGTACATCAATGGTATATTTAGAAGAATGCAAGTATTTTGCTTTTCATTGCATGATATATATGTTTCCATTTGTATATTACGTACTTGATTTCCTACTTTAAGTTTTTTTTTAAATTTGAAGTCAATTTTTTAGAATTTTCTGTGCCATTTTATAGGTCATTTTTGGGTCGGTAAAATTCTGGCCCTGATTATGAGCTTTATGATGATATCGTGAGTGTAAATAGTTATTAGTTTTGTCATCATGTCAACAAAGGGCAGAAGGCTAGTCAAAAGGAGTATTCCAACCTTAACATACCATCAACCTCTTCTAGCTTGGTCACACCTCAACAATAGATGCAGAGTTATCAAGACTATAGCAAGAGTATCCTCATCTTAAGGTTGCTACATGAGAGAATATTAAGAAGCGGTAGGGACGTTCAAAAATCCCGGATTATTGTTAAAATGTTTCGATATTTTTTAATACTATTTTCACCAAAATGTAGGCGAGAGTTCCAATTAGTTAAAAAGTTTGAATTTTAAGTTTAAAGTATATAAATATATATATTAGATTACACAAAACCCAACTAAACAATCCAACATTATTTTAAACTTGTGTTTTATGACCCTATCAAAATAGAACCAGCCTTATTCTGTCAAATAGTTATAAGTTTCTAACACCTAGATTTAGTCTTGAACGAACAAGTTTTCACGTAAAGCTTCTTTAAATATTATACATTTTTTTAACTCAAACTCAAGAGTTAAACTTTTTAGCTGGTCAGAAACTTACTGATAATTTTCGCTTGCATTTTTTTTCTTCTAAACGACATTAATAAATTAATATCAAAACAGTTTCATATATAATGCGGGCTTTCTAAAAGTCCGCCATCCCTCTCAGCGCTCTACCATCACTCTTAAGAGATATTGCTCACCTAGTCCTCTGCTTGGTCCAAGGTCAACAAATGATGCGGAGCTGGCTAGCAGCCCATGTAGTAATAAAACCACCTTATTGCCTGGGTTTACTCCGGATGAGTTGATGTTTATGCCGTGTGGAATCCTGTGCACTTGAAGGATGTAACCATCCTCTGTGGTCACGGTGTGCGATTGAGCTGGGTACTTGTATTTCTTGATTATATCTGGCTGGAATTTTTTTTATTTAAGTGCATGTGTGAAAATACAATTGCATCAAATATTTAAAATATATATTTAAGTGACTAACGAGTGTTTCACCCGTTGATTTGAATGCGCTCCTCATCCATGGACTAAGCCCTTCTGCTGGTTAGTGCTGTCCGCACCATCTGGTAAAAACACATGTCCTATAGAAGTTCAGAAAGAGTAGTGGTTTCCCGTTGTTTCCACATTCAAATTATACGAGCAAGTGAGAAAGAGTATACCAATCAGACTGGAAGGGTACTTTCACAAACCTTTCAGGTATCATTTACATAACACAATCGACATGGGCCCGATGGCTTTACGTCATCTCCGAGAAAGTTGTACAACTGATTTGTAACGCTTAAGAAAAATCCGTCGACCTAGGCCGGGTTTGAATCCACGGACATCCGGTCTTGAGAAGAGCACTTTACCCTAAGACCACAGAGGTCGACATGATAAGGTAAAGAGGGGTGAAATGCCCCACCCTCTGTATATAAGAAAAGAAGGGAGGTATATATTTCTCGCGTCAGTTGTCGGGTGACCTTATGTGCCTTCATAACGGGCTAGTTGAAGTTTTCCTTTTTACTGCAGTTTATATCTCGTTGGCTGCTTATTTGTTGCGCTATCATTCTAGGTAAGTGAATATCTTTTGTCGGATTCACAGACAATGTATCAAAGTAAGCGTTAAATACATTTTAACCCCAATATTTTGAGTTTATGTGAATATTGAATGAACAATGTGGCGGCATGATAGGGTGAGCGTGGGTCAGTCATATTGTTACCACATGTTTTGGTGGTGCATCATTATCCCATAAATTTGGGATAGCCGCCCTATGATTAACGGGGAAAGATGCCCTTTTATTATTTCATATGGGAGAAATGGCTAAATAGTATAGGCCTATCTACAATTACTGTTAAATAAGATTGCTAGACGTCACCTGGAAATGTCCAGTCTTTGATATGATAGTGCCGGTGTCCCGAAAGACCACTTTGGGACACGCGATTATCCTGGTTTTTAACATGTTTTGTTTGGTTATGTTTTACTCCGTAATCGGTGATGTAAGAGGCCTATTAACATTATTTTTGTCAGGGTGGTATGCATAAGTATAACAATATTAGGGAAAGTCCCGTCTTTTCGGTCAGTTTAGTGATTACATTCTCTTTGAATCTGTACGTCATCTCGTCATTGTGAGAGTGTAAGGTTAAATGCAAGAATATGTTTCGTGGTTTTGAAATGTATTTATATATTAAATTAAATTTACAGTGTTAATGTCTATACATGCCGAAAATACAATTCAAGATGGAAGAGGCAAAATCTCGCAAATATGAGTAAACTTTTAACTTTAGATTGTCTTTTTTTATTATTAAATTATTAATGCTGTTGTTTTATTTTTTGTAATATGTAAAAGGCGTTTATCTTATGTGTCGTAATAATTGAAATAAAATTGTAATACTTAATAAAAAAAAAATTGTCCCGGTTTGCCCTAGCAAAAATCTGGTAACCCTATTGATGCAATTCTTTATGAACACGGTAGAAACTAAGATGTTTTCGCAACCCTGTAGGCAGTAACGGGGTATTGGAAGGTCAATAACCTGTCAACCAGGAAGATTGTGAGAGTCGCCGCCAAACAACAATAGCTTCCTAAAAGCTGGTAAGGGAGGGGGGGACGTCCTTTCCTTGTCTTGGACCGCGCTAAAGGTCCGGGGGACCGTTAGGTTCGTCCATATTGGATCTTGAGGACCAATGGGAGTATTTTTCCCAATATTTAAAAAATAGTATCTGTTGGGTCGAATAGGAGACTCATTACTCACCAGGCCAAGGACGCTTCCAGGTGAACTCTGGGGTGTCATGTTTTGTGAACCTTTGAAAGACACCTCGCGTTAGTCGCTCGGTTAGTCGCCGCGGATATAATTATCATAATAAAAAAATAATCAGGCGTGATAGCGCGTATTAGTTATATTATATCACGATGGATATTGTAATTCACCTTAAATCGGTTGACGGCCACTCTCACACTAAATAAGACGCGTGACTTGTATCGAGTGAATTTCTAATATAAATTTAAATATATGATTTCTTTAATTAATTTAACTCACTAGCTAAAGAATTGGTACAAGTGATTAGTAAATAAGAATTTAAATAAATGAAATTTTATTATTGTAACACACAACGCAGCCACTATACGATCACTACAAAATTTTATATTGAAATAAGGTAGACCTCATGTAATTTGCGAAGCCATTACGCTCATCTACAGGCTGGCCACGAAGTTGTGTTAGCTGAGGTCCGTTTATGCGCGTAGGACTATGTTAAAATTATTTGTTATTTATTTCTGTAGGTAATATTTAGGATGCCACGAGAATACAAGAGGAAAAGCAACAGAGCGTCATGGTATCAAAATGACCTTGCTGTCGCAAAAGGGAAAGGTGTACACGCTGCTAGTAAAGAATATATTCATTTAAGAAAACTAAGCAGACAATTTTTAAATAAAAACAGAGTAAAACGAGGACTAGGTCCTTCTGGATATTTGAGATTAGAAGTGAAAAATAAGCTCGTTGCGCATATTCGAAAGATACAGGCTGCTGGCTTTGCCCCAAATAAGAAAACCGTACAAATTCTTGCTTTCAAGTTAGCGTAGAGGCTCGGTTTGAAACAAAGGTTTAATATTAATACGAAGGAGGCTGGAAGTGATTGGTTTTTTTAAAATCATTTATAGCTCGAAATTCAAAGCGCAGTGTGAGGAAATCTGAAGGAATATCACAAGCCAGAACGCAAGGCATGTGTAAAGAAGAAACTGAAAAATACTTTAATTTATTGAGAGATCTACTTAAACCAAACATGAATAATTGCCATATATAATATCATAAATATGTGTTGATTGGCTTCCGAACAATTTCGCCCCTAGAAAACAAGGAAAAATCTTTCTATTAATTGATGGACACGCCTCACATGTAAATTCAAAGAAGATGCTCGAATTCGCAACTCAGAATGACATCGTAATGCTTTGCCTAGCCAGTCCCTTCTCGCATTGTCTGTACCCGTTAGATCAAAGCTACCTCAAATCATTATAACTTTCTTTTATGAAGCCTGGCAGACATGGATGGTGACGATTGAAAAGAAGAAAATCACCCGTCTACAATTTTGGCAACTTCTTTGGAACGCTTGCTCCAAAGCGGCGACTGTTGGAAATGGAACTTCTGGATTTCGTGCTACAGGAATATACACTTACAATTCTAATGCAATTCTAGATCATGCATTTGCCATGTCGAAAGACATCTGTTCAAATAGTAAATCATGTAATTCAGAGCCACCCCTTTCAAATAAACAAGATTTACCAAACAATAAAAACATATCTAACGCAAAGCTTGTCATCAACTTCAAATAACATTCGACCTAAATCTAGTGATGACACTAGAATATAAAGATTATTTTTCACAATATTAGGTGTAGTATGTAAGTATTCTCTAAATTATCAAGATATCCTTAATTCAAGTAAGGAACGATATCCTTAATTCAAGTAAGAATATATATAATAAGTTTTTACTTTATCATATTATATTTTTTTAATTTTTTTTTGTATTTAACACGGACGTTCTGAACTGGATGATTAAATCAGCACACGAATTATTAACTAGCTTAGATCCAGAACATACACAACACCCGGCCCCCGGTCGTTAATTCATCACTGTGAGAGGGGAAAACCACATTTAGCGATGATAAACTTTTCGGCGATGCCAGGAATTGAACCTAGCTCGGTAGTCAGATACGCTACCATCTGAGCTTAAGTGTCGAACTCTCATCTTGTCAGAGACTAACAGACTCGTAGTAGGGGACAATTCTGTCGGGCGATATGTCCATGGCCTGAAGCGCCTTAGCATATCTGGACCAGTGTTTCGGGTTGAAATGCCGCCTTAGTTTGACGTTCGTAGAGCGGAAGCATAGGCTGACTCTTTAGAGGCCTGTTTCCTTTCACGTTCTATTGTGCCGGGCTGTGGTAGCCGCTTCGGTCTTCCGAGCCCTCCGTCTATTCCACCTCTTTTTACCGAGCCTCAGAATGTCGTCTCCCTTCTTTACCCCGACCGAACTACGTGAGGTCCACTCCAGACCAACCTTTTTTTACTTATATCGAATCAAATTTGAATTATTTTTTAAAGGGCGTAAATCGCTTTTTTGGCAATATTGGTTTTAATTTATTTTTTTCGGGCTACTATTCATGGGTAGTCCTATCGATATCTTTTAAAACGGTTTTTGTATTAATAGTCCCTGCTCAACAAAAAAAAAAAGAGTGAATATCTAGTATTTTTTAAAAAAGGCATAAGTCAGTAAATATTTTTAAAGAGACACAAGTCAGTTGACTTAGGCTTTTTTTTTTAATATCATTTTAAAAATGGAATAAAATATATCAATCTCTTTGGATGTTTCTTGCTGATCATAACAATATAATAAGACATGGTTTATAACCTTATTGTGGTGTTAGTGTATTAAAGTTCTTATGCAATCGGATTAACTTTTAATTTATTTTTCAGTAAGTTTTCAAATGAAAGATGGGTAATAATGTAAATGTAAATTCTGTAATTTGAAGTCCTCGCAAAAGAAAAGGAAGCAATCCTTCTACCTATAAAGTAAACCAAGTGTAAGAAGCCCGTTTAAAGGGACAAAACCTATGTTAGTCCCAAAGGGAAAGACGTTCCTGCAAAACATCCCGAGTTTTCTTGCAGGTAAGCCAAAAATTACTTTATTATTTTCATTTTTATTCCGATTTATGCTAGGCGTAGCCTATCTACTTTAATATTAAACCTGACCTAACCTAACATTTTCGCAGTGTTGTTTCAACACAAATCTAATAGTCAGGTTTATTTAGTGACAAACTACAATCAGTCTTGTTTTTCTTTTATGTTTCAAATGTAAGAATAAGTGCTTATAGAATTTGAAGTTAATTAATTTGGTCACCGAACCAATAGATAATTATTGTTGTTGAGATATCTATATTATATTTCAATATGCATGTGCAATCAAACAAAGCTTATTTCCATTTATGTATTTATTTTTACGGTGGAATTTAAGGGGATTTAAAGTTTAATTGTTTAGCACTAAAGAGACTAAATTAACATTTAAAAAAAAGTTTGAAACTTTTGAAAGGTTGAAACAATTTTAAGGCAGTCAACATCCAAAAGAGTAATTTTATGTAAAAACCTTTCTAGGCGTATTCTAATTTATATTTATAAACAAACAGAATGCTCCTTATATTAACATTGAAATTTATCTTTCTTTGATATAATTATAAGATAGACCATATTGTAGTCAGTTGAGGTAAGACTATTAATTATCAGGGAGAAAATATAGCGTAAAATATGGGCACTTACCGTTGAAAGCCATGCTACCGAATCTTTATCTGGTTTGTTTATGCACCACTTGATAGGCTTTGTAGTTTTAGGACCACATTCTCTTGTGACATTGCCCAACTCTTCCGAAATCATATATCCGTGGTGTTTTACATAGTCTTCAAAATTAATTTTCTTTTCGTTTTGGTTATTCAGCGGCTGTTTTTCTTCGCTGCTTTCCATGTTGAGAACTTCTCCGCTATCAAAAAACATTTCAGAAACAGTCTCTTGAGATATTGTTACATTATTGGTGTGTTTTAAAACAGATCCTTTTAGCTCTTTGTAAACATTTGGGTTGTTATTTTTATCTTCTATTGATTCATTTTCCCAGGATATATCATCACTTGAAAATTGGTGCACCAGGTCTTTACTTCTTTTAATTCCTGTAGCACTTATTTTCGATTTAATTATTTTTGGCCTAGTTTGGAGTGAAGAAAATGTTTGTCTATTTGTTATATTTTCCCTAGTTATTTTAATTATATTAGAGCTATTATGGGGTGTAACGGTTTGATTTTCATTTCTATGGTTCAAATTTAGTTTAGTTCCAATAGTTTCACTTTTATTCTTATTGACAGTAATAGTTCCAACATGTGTCTTTTCTTCAGACTTTCTCGACAAAACACTGATCTCGCTAGCGCCCTCATATGTTTTGTCACTGTCGATAAATTCAGCTAAAGTATCGTTGCTTCCGCTTTGTTTAATAGTTTTGACTTTCACTGGTTTGTTATTTTCTGTGTCGTTTAGAATAATTGCTGCTGCATTTTTCAGATGAATTTTATTTTCCAAAAGATTATTTTTCTCACTGTATTGTCGATGACTAACACCATAATATGAGTTATTTATTGGATTTGTTTCTTTTTGTTGCTTTGTTTTTACGCTAGTATTAGTCTTTTCAGATGAACTATTCAAAAATTTCTCGCCACCATTTTTTGCCACATTGGAGACCTTTTCTTCAACATTATTATCATTGATCGAAAGGGTAATGTTAGTCTTATCTTCCAAATTTATTACTTCCTCTCTTCCTTCAAATCTTGTTGTGATTAACTTGTTATCTGGTTTATCACCATCCTTGCGGGTTACGCTTTTATTATTTGCTTTTTCTCCATACATACTAGAGCTTTTATTAAATATATAAGCCGAACTATAACCATCTTCATCAAAACTTGAGTTTTTGATGCATTGCAAGAACTCTGGTTTTGAAATAAGTTTACATGTACACAAACGCAAATCTATATCTGCAGGAAATTTAAATTTCTCTCCTTTGATATTATCCAAACCAAAAATGTAAATATTTTTATTATTTTCTTTAACTTCTGCTATTGTTTCTAAGAATACACTTGCAAGGAAGATAAGTATCTCAATACGTATCATATTTGACAATACTTGATGTAAATGGAAACACAAACAATCACTTCAGCATATTCTGTCCTGCGAAAAGTATAAAAAAACAAACTCTTTTGTTCAACTTTAAACGTTGTGGCTACTGTAGGTTTTATTTGAATTCTAGTTATAAGCTTTTCTAGTCATTACATGGTATGCCAATTACAACATTTCAAATTGAGCCCTTACTTTTTTTTTTACACAAACGCTTTTCATGTTAGTATTAACAACCGCATAAGTGATAAAAGTAAGTTTTTTTTTTTTTTGTAACGAACCCGATAACATTTTATGGCTGAATTCTAAAATGAGGACAGTAAATGAATGACAAGCTGATAAAGTACTTAATAACTTTGCGTTTCCTGGAAACTCGATTTTATCAAAGATCATTTTCCACATTTAGCTTGAAATAAGTCATATGCTTTGATGTCATAAGTATTTATAAAAAAAAAGTTAATGGACTCACAATAAAGAAGAAACGTGTTTTGGTAGGTTGTATGTTTGATGTGTACACTCTGTTTACCCTGAAAGGTCAGTATTACCTTGAAGGAATACACTATGTCTCTATCTTATAAGTTACATCATAGTATAGCCAGGCAGGGGTAGCTTGCTTTGCTTACCTTTAAAGGTAAACAAAGGGTACATTCGTGAGTCAAGCTTGAACCTTAGAAATATATACGTAATAAATACTCGCTATATTCTCACATGGCAGGGAAAAAAGAAATTAACCTCTCACCTTTACACTCGTCCAAATAAATCGATTTGGTACATTAAACACTATAATATAATTTTAACTAGGTATATCCATTAAGACATTCCAAATCAATCACAAATTAATTTTGTAAGAGTAAGCTACTTTTTTACTTTTATATTTTTTAAATGTAAAACTAATTTTAGTATCGTAGAGTCTATACCAAGTTAGGTTAATATATTAAAATTTATTTTTCATTAAATTTTCAATTTAATAAAAAGTAAATTAATTTTGATAATATTTTAACGCTTTAGCCTAGCAAACATATATTTATTTTATCACCGCGTCTTGCTATCTGTTCACGTTATACGCATATGTGCTAATTATTATAATGAGTAAGGGTTAACGAAAGTTAAATTTAGACGAAGTTTACACGCATTTGTAAGGAGAGTGGAAAACCACTCTCATCACACCTGTACAGGATTCGAACCCCAATCTCCCAGTCATCGGCAGCTTAGTCTAACATGAGTGTGACGTCTTAGACCATGAGGCCATAAAAGCAGGTATAGCCTTGAGATGGCCCACCTTCCCTTCTTACACATTCCTGCATTCGTGAACGCAAGTTCGTCGTAACTCACTACAACATATCAATGGAAATCCCTTCAATCTCCTCACGAATCCTAAACTTCAGTTCATTAAGATTTTGAAGAAGATGAGCAAACACCCACATTTTTAAAAGTTCCCGTAAGAAGAAATCACACGATACTAGAGATGGGTCAAATCCACTTTTTATCGAATCTTAAAAAATATGATAAGTGTAAAAGTCAACTTTTCCACATCGATATGATTTTTATTTTCAATTAAGATTTTATTCCCATTCAGTTTTTTCATTACAGATGTGTTGTGGATGTCGGGAGCATGCCTTAACATTATCCTACGTTCAAAGTGGAATAACTTCATGGAACGAGCAATGACAGTTGTACTGCCTCTTCCAGTTGTAAATTGTTGATAGATTGCTAGGATCTTGATTGACAAGTCCCTTCTGCAGGCTTCACAAAAAAAAAAGTGGCCAGTCACGTGTAATTGTCACTTTAGATCAACCACTGTTTGCTTAAGCCTTTGATCTGCATCTTGCCGCTGAACCAGAGAGTCCACTCTCTCGTGTTAGATTTCGTCTTGGAAGATTCCATCTACTGTTACATTTCATGGGGGCTATTGGCGAAAGCTTTGAAGGGAGGGGCATAAAAAGTCTACGGGGAACAGTGCACTACATATGTTAAACGGAGAAGCTTACTCAAGGGCAGTTCACGCTCATTCACTGACACTAAACGCTTTTGCCAATCTGCTTTTGGAAGAAAGCTTTCAAAACGTTATGTGAGTGTTCGAGAGAGCTATACAACCTTGTTAAGCATCTCAGCAGCGCTTCGTGGGCGGACTGAAAAGTTTTGGATGCAGCATATTTATATGGTTGATATAATTCCCAAGTATGTCGGTGCGAAAATATGTGGTGACTGGGAGTTTCATAGTTTCAGTGTGCAACAGATATATTGCCGTGAATTCGTTCTGCTGGACATATCGTTCATCCGGAAGAAAAGTGACACAACTCAAAAATCTCTATTTTTGAGTTATGCTGTTAAAATAATCGTAAAAGACCTATATTTTCTCCAAGAAAAGTGTAATGTTGTTAATTCATAAAAGCGTGGCTATATGGCACTAGTGTCACTTTTCTTTTGGCGGGAATATCGTCAACCGATTCGAGAACAATGACACATGTTACTTGGGTTCTGAGTTTTGACCAGGAATGATCGCGCCCTGTCAGGAAAAGCATCACATTTTGGTAAGTGTTTCAGAATTATTTAAAGTGTTTGGCAGAACAGTGACCTATTTAGGAATGTGTCATTTTTCTTGAAAATGTAAGACCATTTTTTTCAATATTAATTTTAATATGAGTAATATTTTGAGATGTGTCCATCTTCTAGCAATAAGTTATTAGAGTTTTTCTTATGTTTGTGTTATTTTGCCAGTTATGTCACTATTCATAAAAAAAATTGCATAATTTTATTTGTTGCTCACAAAATATTTCGAGCCACATTTTTCACGGATGTAACTAAATAACAATGCAATCAGCTGAATTTGCATTCCGATTGACTTACTTGTATTTTTTAATTTTTAGAAAAGATGTCTAATCGAACAAATCTTATTATCAAATTAGCTAAGGAAGCTATCGATAGTACTAAACATAGTTATGATTGGAAAATCGTAAAGCAGGATATTAATAATATTATGACATCTACCAGAGGAACCTCAACCAATGACTCAAAGAATAATATCACACTGGAATATAATAAAGGTAAATAACTTTTATATTCAATTTGCTTTGTAAATCATTGTTATTTTCACTAAGGTTTTCCCTTGTTTTTGGACTGTTTGAATCTACTAATGTATTATTTTAATTTTGCAGATGACCCACTATCAATGGAATACCAATCACAAAATATTATTGAAGAGATTAATGGCGGGAGTAATA
>CABFVZ010004053.1:19363-30195 GCA_902151445.1 Timema monikensis
CTATACGACGCTAGACATGACAACCTTCGCATAGAGCATCGTCGAGAGAGAGGTCGTCGCAGCAAGTGGGTGTAGGAAAGTGCCAATTTTACGTCCGGGCCCTCATGAACGCAACCGATCTTTTCTCAAATTAGGGTACCCGGTTATTGTCATCCCTAAGGCCCTTCTACTAAGATATTGCAACCGGCGCACTTTCATTTAGGAGCTCAAGGCAGTGGTATCCAATAATAAACAGATAAGAGCCGGGTTAGTATCCAAGGTCGTCAACGGAAAGGCCAAAGGCCTCCGTGCAGGATGAACGGTAGGGAGAAGGGAAGAAAAAGGTAAGGTTAGATAAAGCGAAAGAGGAAGAGTGAAAAATAGGGGGGGAAAGTGAAGGAAGAAAAAGATGATGTGAATGGAGAGATATAGGATAGGTTTGTCCTGCACGAGGTACGTCATGCACAGAAGCCTCACCTTTTAGTCGCCTCTTACGACAAGCAGGGGTTACTGTGCGACCATTCTAAACCCCATCCCGCAGGGGGAAAGAAATTATATTAATATATTTATTGTATATATTGTTTCGTGCGAGTATAGCCACACCTCCACTAGCCCAATCAAAGAATCGCTTGTCGGTACTATATACATCGTAGCCACGAAACATCGGGTTGTCAGTACGGCGAAAGTTAGTCTCCTGAAAACACAATATGGGAGGATGCAGGGAAGAAATTAGTAATTTTATTTTGTCTACACGACCATAGAAACCCGTACAATTCCATTGGAGTAGCGACATTATGTATAAATATAAATGTATTAAGCCACGCAATCCATGGCGCTATCTCTTGAAAATAAAAATGGGTTTTGGAATTTTTGAGTCCCTCTTGCTTTGCCATGCCTCTCCTTGACCTCTTTTTTCAAGAGAGGCTATTGGATCTTTTTTCCAATTTGTATCTCCAGCACTTTTTTCTACAACTTCCATTTAGGACAGGCCCCACACCAAGCAGAATGCGGACCCTTGCAGTTAATGCAGAACTTCGGGGACTCACACGGTGTATCGTGAGCCTCCTGTTCGCAGTCTACACAGGTTGGCTTACGATGCCCAAATTCCTGGCACTGAAAACAGCGCCGAGGGTTAGGTACATACGACCGGACCATGACACGTGAAAGCACACCCGGACCTCCTTTGGAAGGGTTGGAGTCGCAAAGGTAAGGATATATGTATCAGTCTTTTTTCACTACTATACGGTATACTTCGGTGACATTCTGAGGGGCTAGTTCCTTTAAAGATTTCCTCAATGCTCATGTAGTCTTGGTCATAGCAAGTGACCACTCCCTTTCAAACAACAAGGAACCTGTGCGGTTCCACCTTCACCTGTATACGAGACGTATTGCTCAACGGTATTTCTTTAAGAGCCAAGATGTTGCTTGATTGGATGTCGGAAGTTGTATCAATGAGAATGGTGCCGTCACGCAGTTTTCTCATAGCGACACTTGACTTGGCTGCACCATTTATTGCTATTTAGAGGGAAAATGGACTCACCCGTGTCATATTCTCGCTATCGTCCACTCGATACAATACCAGGAAGCGGGGCTAGGGCCTCACCACTTCCTGGGTTTCTTCTAATTGAGGGCTGGACAACCTTACTCGTTTCCACCTCTTACAATATTACGACCCTGCAAGGGGCCGGGCAATTAGTTGCCAACAGAATTTGACAGTACGGTGCTAGCGGACAGTAAGGTGTCAGCTTCGACAATGGAGGTGGCCATACCTTTTTGGGGGACAACCTGCACAATACTAGGATCATAGACCCAGGTTGAACCAAGTAGGTTGTGCTATGCTCGGGCTCCTTTTGTCTGAGGATCTTAGTTAGAAGTAATAATCAAGCCGTGGATGGAAAGATACTTGTATAATTTATTTATAGAATATACAACACACAAGAAGCTTCCTTCGACTAGTGAGCGTGCGCATTGTTCAACGACTCCCACTCTAGACTAGCCATTCGCAGAGAGGTGTTGACTCTTTCAAGTCAGGTCAGTTAATCATCACCTCTCACGTCGGGTCAGCCCACTCTGAGCCGACACCGACTCAAGCGCTCCAGTTTGTAGAGCCCGCCACCCAATGCGCACGCCACAAGGTTCTACCACATGTGGCCCGGTTAACCCTCCCAACGGGAAACCCCACACGAAGCTAGACATGACAACCTTCGCATGGGGCATCGCCAGAAGAGAGGTCGTCACAGAAACTGGGTGCAAGAAAGTGCCAATTTTACGTCCGGGCTCTCATGAACGCAACCGATCTTTTTTCAAAGTAGGGTACCAGGTTATTGTCATCCCTAAGGCTCTTCTACTAAGATATTACTACCAGCGCACTTTAATTCAGGAGCTCAATTGCAGAGGTATCCATTAATTGTCCGAGAAAAGCCAGGTTAGTATCAAAGGTCGTCAACGGAGAAGCCAAAGGCCTCCGTTCAGGATGAACGGCAGGGGGAAGGGAAGGAAGAAGTAAATAAAGTAATAGAAGGGGGAAGAAAGGATAAAGAGAATGGAGAAGAAGGAAGTAGAGAGAAGGAAAGAAAAAGTAATAAAAAAGCAGGTGAAAGGAAATATATAGGATAGGGTTTTCCTGAACGAGGTACGTCCTTCACGGAAGCCTCTCCTTTTAGTCGCCTCTTACGACAAGATGGGGTTACTGCAGGACTATTCTAAACCCCATCCCGAAGGGGGGAATGTAATGTATAATCTGTAAACAGCCCCACACTTTGTATCGTTGTGAACCATTTCTAAAACTTTCTCCTTCCGAAAGATTTGAATTTATAAAACATAAGCAACTGTACTTTAATTGTTTAAGTCGCTAATACAAGGCGGCATCTTGTGGTTCAGTGCTAACATGTCGCCATTTTAACTCCAAACACCACTCATTGCTTTATAATGAAAACCGTACCATAAAGGTTAGGCGTAATGTTAATGTCACCCCCCACCTAATGGTGAATAAGAACCAACTTATAGGCCAACAGCGTGTACAGCTTCCACAGTATTGTCAGCTGCTTCTACAATACTTAAATCTACGGTGTTCCTATCTACAGCGTTTCTACATGTAACGGATCCATCTGGAAACCTACACGAGGTTAGATTCTTGGTAGACTCAGCTTGCAGGGCAAACTTCAACAATGAATATTGTTTTAAAAGGCTAGGTTTATCTCGTCATCTGTTTAAGGGCCCATTTAATGAAATCGGGGAATCACTGCTCCCCATTTATGGCCCTACTTCGTACACACTTCAACCCAGATTCTTAGACGAGCCTAGATTTAATATGTTTGCTTTGATTGTTGATCAGATCAGAGAAAAACTTCCAGCGGTTCAAGTATTAATACAAGAGTTGAATTCAATATAAAAATATAAATATACAACCAATGAATATTGAAACTTTGATGTTTAACAAATATAGTGTAACAAATGTGAGTATGGAAAACTTAGATAAATGTGACTAGATTAAAGATAAAATAAAAATAAAAATATTATGACATTATAATAGTAAGACTATCTTACATAAAATACATATAACAAATAACATTTTAAAATAATAAATTAAAACATAATAGTTTAAGTCAATAGATGAATAAGAAAATCTAAATTGATAATATTATGGTTGCTAATTTGTTGGATGTTAAAGATTGAAGAATAAATTATAAAATTGAAGTTTATATTTTTTATTATTGAATTCTTATCTGATTTGAATGCCCTTGTTCCTTTTTTCTCTCTCTAGCTGGTATGAATCAGCTTAAAGTTGCTGCGACATGTTTCGGCGTAACAAATGACGCCATCATCAGGCTATAGAATAAAAATCAAAACAAGTTATGGCCCAATCCAGTGTGAATTATTAGACATGAAAATTTATACTGTTCAAAAGTTAATTAGGAACATAATATGAAGGATATAAACCAAAGAAAGAAATAGCATATTTACCGTTAACGCCTTATTAATCTGAGTCCGTCTGTCATGAAGAATGGAACTGATCTTAGGGAGTGTAATAAAATCATGTGTATATGAACTGGGTTCCTGATATGATCTAGAAGAATTTCGTAAAAAGTCAAAGATAATGAAAAATGCTTGGTTGTGGTAACTTAGTGATGTTGTAGCGTAAGAACAGATAGATAATATTTTAAACATAAATGAGATATAAAAATGGAAAATATAAAATAGAGAAGGAGAATGACAAGTAAGGGAATGGAGAAAGGGTACTAATCTTCTCGACACTGGCCCGAACAGGTCATTTACTACTATGGACTTCAAAGGACAGTTTCAAGTTCATCAACATGAATCCTAAAGCACCTAACTTCACTTCTCTTCCTAAAATTCACAAACCCAATATCCCTATACGACCCTTAATCAACTATCAAAATGCGCCTGCTTATAAAACAACCAAATTTCTTGCAAAAACACTCCAACATAACCTACAACTGCCATATACTTATAACGTTAAAAGCTCCTATGACCTAGTCAGTAAATTAAAAAATATAAACTTGAATAATCAATCTAAGTTCTTATCTCTGGACATCTCCAATTTGTATACCAATGTTCCCGTAAATGAAACCATTCATATCACCAAAAACATTCTCGCAACTAACAACGCTTCTTCTGAATACATCAAACAGATCATCTCCGTTCTAAAAACTGTTTCTAATCAAAATTATTTTCAATTCAACAATAAATACTTCTTTCAAAATGATGGTCTAGTTATGGGTTCACCTATTTCATGTCTTATGTCCGAAATCTTTCTACAGCAATATGATCAAAAAATCCTAAATGAACTCAAAACTTTTTTCAACGTAGTATTTTACTGTCGATACGTCGACGATATTTTGGTAATTTATGAACTTCCTTCAAGATCCTCCCTACCAGATTTAAATTCCAGTATGAATAATATCCATCCTAACCTACAATTTACAATAGAAAATGAAATCAACAACAGCATCAACTACCTAGATCTGTCAATAACAAAGAACAAACTTAATCACTTTGAATACAAAATCTATAGAAAACCCACCCATACTGATGTTATCATTCCAAAAGATTCGAATCACCCATCTATTCACAAAAAAGCAGCTTTCAATAGTTTAATATATCGACTACTTCATATACCCCTAAACAAGAAAAATTTCAAAATGGAACTCAACATTATCAAACAATTAGCAACATCCAATGGTTATTCCCATTCTTTCATATACAGGATCCTTCAGAAACAAAAATCACAACTAAACAAAACAACTACTTTAAAGAACCTTCAGACCATCCCTAACCGCCAAAACAAATGGATTAAATTTAATTACACTGGCCAAGAAATTAACAACATTACTAATATCCTCAAGAAACATAAACTTAATATTGCCTTCAGCACTAATAACAACATCAAAAAACATATTAATAATTCCAATCTCAACAAAATCAACCAATATCAGCACAGTGGTATCTACCAACTCACTTGTGAATGCAACAGCGTGTACATAGGTCAATCAGGACGCCAAATTTCGACTAGGTTTTTTGAACATTTAAGTGATTTCAAACATGATAGAAATAAATCAAAATTTTCAGAACATCTCAAAACATCCGGCCATCAACCAACCCCTATGGAAAAATGTATGAAGCTTCTACACAAATCTCACAAAGGTACAACCATGAACACCGCAGAAAATATATTCATTCAGACCGCTATACTTAATAACAAAAATGTCCTAAATGAACAAACCCAATTTGAAAACCAAACACTTATCAACACTCTAAAAAACCTACCTCAACACACTAAAATGAAATAACATCCCATATGATCCAGCCCATCCTTCCATAGTAGTAAATGACCTGTTCGGGCCAGTGTCGAGAAGATTAGTACCCTTTCTCCATTTCCCTTACTTGTCATTCTCCTTCTCTAATTAAATTTTCCATTTTCATTCCCAAATTTATCTATCTATCCTTACGCTACAACTTCACTAAGTTACTACAACCAAGCATTTTTCATTATCCTTGACTCTTTACGAAATTCTTCTAGAACATATCTGGGAACCAGTTCTTATACACACGATCTTAATACACTCCCTAAGATCAGTTTCATTCTTCATGACAGACGGAATCATTCAATAAGGCGTTAACGGTAAATATGCTATTTCTTTCTTTGGTTACATCCTTCATATCATGTTCCTAATTAATTTGAACAGTTTAATTTTCATGTCTAAAAATTCACACTGGATTGGGCCATAATTTGTTTTTTGATTTTTTTTTTCTATATAGCCTGATGATGGCGTCATTTGTTACGCCGAAACATGTCGCAGCAACTTTAAGCTGATTCATACCAGCTTGAGAAAAAGGAACAAGGGCACTCAAATTCAGATAAGAATTCAATAATAAAAATATAACTTTAGATTACAATTTATTCTTCAATCTTACAAATCAGCAACCATAATATTATCAATTTATATTTCTTACTGTTATATTGACTTAAACTATTTGTTTTAATTTATCATTTTAATATGTTATTTGTTATATGTATTTTATGTAAGATAGTCTTACTTTTATAATGTCATAACATTTTTATTTTATCTTCAATCTAGTCATATATGTATACATAAGTCTTCCATACTCAAATTCACACTATATTTGTTAAACATCAAAGTTTCAATATTCATTGGTTGTATATTTATATTTTTATATTGAATTCAACTCTTGTATTGATAATTCGTTTCCTTACTACATTACTTTATGTTTTTCATGAAGGTTCAAGTATTACCAAAAACATGGCCCCAGTTGGAGGGTCTAACTCTTGCAGATAATCACTTTTATCAAACAGGGTAAGTGGATGGTCTAGTGGGGGCGGAATTTTATCCCTATATAGTTGATAGGAGGGGAATATTTGGTCAGCCAAACACAACTGTGGCCCTAAGCTCATGCTTCGGATGGCTATTTATGAGCAAACTATCTCTCACTCAGTCCACAGCACTCAAAACCTTTAATGCTTCGTTGGATCCACTATTAAATAGTTTCCTTCAAGAGTTTTGGTTATTGGAGTAATTTCCAACAGAATAACCCATTTCTAGTCTAGAAGAGACTCGCTGTGAAGGCATATTCTGTCAAAATGTTTTAAAAAAAATCAGGTCGATATTTAGTTGCACTGCCATTCCAACACGGCCCACGATACTTGAAAGAAACCCAAGTCCAAAGCAGAAAAGATATATTACACACTTAAGAAAAAGTTGGAAAGCAACTCTGAAATGCGTAAGGAATACCATGCTTTCATGGAAGATTATTTAGATCAAAAACACATGCCCTTGTCCCCTATCATTGATTCAAAGTCGATTTCATATTATATTCCACATCATTGTGTCCTGAAACCTGAGAGTACAACAAAAAAATTAGGAGTTGTTTTTGATGCTAGTGCCAAGTCCACTTCAGGAATTTATTTGAATGAGGCTCACCTTACTGGACCTAAACTTCAATGGGATGTTTTTGAGATACTTTTAAACATAAATTTGAATTCCATTTCCCTCACCACTGATATACGACAAATATATAGGAAAATATGGGTTTATCATGAACATCGATCCTTTCCAAAAATTCTTTGGTGCCTTTCCACAACAGAACTTCCGAAGACCTATCAACTTGATACAGCAGCATTTGTATTGAAGTCATCGCCATACTTGGCACTTCGAGTTGTTAAGTAACTTGCCTTAGATTAACAAGATCGGTTCCCTCTGGCGTCCCAGGTTGCAGAGAATGATATACATATATGTGGATGATGTGGTTACTGGAGCACATACCATCGAACAAGTAAAACTCCTTTATCAGCTATTAATGAGTTTTTCCTTAAGTGGTGGATTTGAATTGCGCTAGTGGTCAAGTAACAGTTCAAACCTGCTTCGTGACATTCCTATTTAACATCAAGTAAATCCAGTTAAGAATTTGATGGTTATACATATTATAATATCGAACTTAAAATCTTAGGCATGCTGTGGACACCTAGCTTGGATGTATTCACCTTTAGTGTAAATGTGACACCATGTGACTGGACTTAAAGAGCTGTCCTTTCCACAGTGGCTCGAATTTTTGATCCTTTAGGCTTGTTATCGACCACCACACTGTTTGGATCAATATTTTTGCAAACTCTTTGGGGTCTGAAGATTGGTTGCCAAATATGGAATACTTTTCAACCAGAGCTTATCCATCTTTCATCAATCAAAATTCCTCAATATATGTCCTCGAGTGACTGCCCTGAATGCAGATTAATTTGATTTTCAGACGCCTCTTAAAAGGGTTATGTTGCTGTAATCTATCTCAGAGCGGACAGTTCATTGTAATTAATAGTACAGTAGCCCCATGGCTTCTTTGGTGCTGACTGACAGCTCACAGCTGACAGCTGAGGGATTTGAAAAGTTACCAGACCAAATTATGTATCCCTACGCCGAACCAAATGATCTGCAAAAACATGTGTTTAGCAGCTGTCACTTCTGACAGTCAAAATGTAGGTATATACCTAAATGGTGAGTTGTCAGTCAGCACCAAAGAAGCCATGGGGCTAGTGTTGTAACCTTGTTATGTACAACATCGAAGGTTGCCCCCTTGAAAACAGTTTCCATACCTAGATTGGAACTTTGTGCGGCATTGCTTCTTGCATCGCACCAGCCTAAAGGCTGCATCAAATTAGGAGCAATTAACTTCGAAAGAATTGAATCAGGCTTTTCAAGTAGTAGTGCAAGAAATTAAACAGAAGCACTTTAGCAGAGAGTTCAAAGCCTTAGAAGTTGGAAAGACTTGTTCACCTGACAAATGAAAGCTCAGTCCTTTCATAGACGAGAGTGTAATCCGCGTAGGAGGTTGACTGCACAGCACGAGCCTAACATTTGATCAAAAACATCCTGTACTTGTCCCCCCCAAAAAAAGGTTCATTTTAATGATTTAGTAATAGATCATTGTCAAAAGGGAAATCTTCATACTGGGGTCCATCTTGAATTTTCACTGCTCCGACAGAAATATTGGATTCTGGCTTGTCGAGGTGTGACTCTCCAACGAGTGCAACATTGTAATAATTGTTTCAAGTTCAACTCTGAGCTTGGTTTTTTAGTCACGAGAGACCTATCTGCTCCACGAGTCCAGGAATCCAAACCATTCATCCATGTGGGTGTGGATTATAGAGGTCCCTTTAATATTATTATTATTATTGTTTATAAGGCCCCTCGAAGCAATGAGGCCATTAGGGCCTTACAAATTATAAAGACATAGTTAAATCCACATAGGGGAAAGTCAATATCAATAATCTATCTGTTTGAATAAGCAGGTAAATCAGAATAAAAGACAAAATAAAATGCTAAAATTTATATTAAAAAAATCTCAATGAGAGAATACCCATTTAAGTCAATCCATGGTATGCGAGTGACTCACCTGCTAAATAAACCAACGGTGTATCATTTCATTAAAAAGACAAAACAAACGTATTTTTAACCTAGGTATTGTTTTAGTATAAGACTGAAACGAGTTACAAGTTAAAGCAATTTCAAATGGGGCAACACTCACCAAACCCCCTTGATACAGCACAAGAGCGCGTGCACCGACCTCCGCTCTCCAACCCTCTACACAACACACTAAGTGGAGCTTTCGATCGACTGACTGACTGCTCGGGAATCGAACCACACCCGGCCGGAAACAAAGAATGAGGTTCCGCGTGGCCGGACCAAGTTGCAGTTCCGGCGTTATGATCGTCTAGAACAATCTACCTGTGTCCAGGTCCTTCTTTTCTTGTCGTGTTTGTTCTTTCGGCTTACCCCCTCCTTCCCTTGCCACTTCTCTCTGTGAATACAATTATGGCTATATATTGGGACGTTGGTTTTCAATGGTCACGCATTATACCACCGACTGACCTAGGGGAGGACGGTGACTTAAAGAGGCCAGGATCTATTATTTAATATTCAAAATTCTTTTTCGGCGTAATGGGGGGATATCTTATCAAAATTATTGTCTGGGGCTTAAACTCATTTAAACTTTAACTATAAAATGTTTCACGCAGATCATTTGCAAATGCGGTCGCCTTTCTGTCTCCTTTACAAGGTTTAATTCAATTAGTCTGTGCAATTTCACTTTAATGGTATATTTAATTTAATGTTTATATTTTCAGGCCACGCTGTGGCAAACTTTGCGTCTCGGACTTACCACCCGTCGCTTCTTGATATCGTTATGTATTGTGTATGGGGTTATCTAGTTGACTGTTCTAGCGTAGAGCACAGGGAACTAGTATGTTAGTTTTGGGAATTGGTCCAAAGATAGATTCTTTGTATTATTACCGTTCAACATTATGTTGATTTATTTTGGTTTGAAGGCTAGTATTTATTTTACTTCTTGTTATTACTACCAAAATTAATATATTTGTTAGGAGTTATGATGAAGTATTGTTTTTTGCATTTATTACATAAGTTAAAGGAAGTATAAACCTTGTTCCTCTATGTAAGGGCTATATAAATATTAAATTTATCATGATTAATGATCGTGTTTATTGCGTTTTGCTTGAAGGCGCGTGTTAGGGTAACATCCCATATTAGTGCTAATGTTAACAATGTAGAAACATTTGTTAGGAGTAATAAAAGAGTTATTATGTTTCTCTCTAAATGCACGGGATAAACAAAAAAATAGTCATCATGGAAGTCTATGGTTCAAACATAGACTTCCATGATGACTATTTATATTTATAACATTATAATTATGATGGTATTCATCGCGTTTCTATGTTGTACGCACTTGTTGTACTGACTGCCAGCTTATATATATATATATATATATATATATATATATATATATATATATATATATATATATATATATAT
>CABFVZ010004053.1:31214-58323 GCA_902151445.1 Timema monikensis
TATTGGACTTGTGACTTAGTCTAAGTCACGAATCTAACAAAAAACATATTTTCTAAGCCAGAGGCTTTTACGTTAGAGCAGTGTCAAAGGACACATAAATAAACCAAGGAAAAAACTTCCATGTTGAAGCTAATTACGTATCAGTTAAACTGAAAAGATTCTAATTGACATTTTCCAAAACCTTGGCTTCTCGCCAAATAATAAAATATAAATTTCCTTAAAACATATTCAAAATTTAAACTTGTCTTAAACTATACAAAACCCCAAGTCCTACAGACTTGGTTACGACGGCTGGATACTAATACCGCAGAAACGTCGTCTATGTTACTGGCGAGTTGGATCGGGTGATCCATCATCCTATCGACACAGCTAAGGTGGCGAATCCGACGTCACGGACTCCATGTTCCTTCGCGTTGCTGACGGGCGGAGTTTCCTTGTTGACTCTTTTCGTTGTGGCACCGCTCTGTACCGCTCTGTACTTTTCTGTACTTTTGATACAGCTGGCGGACCTATATATATATACTGTGGATGCAGGTCGGACATGAAAAAGAAGGAAGGGGGGATAAATTACGAAAAAAAGGCAGAAATAAAGAAGAATAAAAGTGTGGAAAAAAGGAAACAATTGAAGCAAGTCAAGAGTTCTTCGAATGACCACCAGCGTCGCTATGTGCGCAGCCGGCCTCTGAGTCGATCTCCGACTTCAGTTCTTCTCTCCGGTTGAACTAGCCGTGGCACACGTGAGTCGGCCATGATTGACAATCTTGTAGTTTTCAAAAGTGAGATTGCTGATATCTGCAGACATCTTGCCGAGGTGAGTTAGTACACAAATATCTTATTTTAAAATGTATCTGTATTAATTTAGTTATTTAATATCCACTATTATTTTATGAGAAGTAGTAATATAAATATATATTTTATTATTATTCGTGTAGACCACATGGCAGGCGTACACAAGTCTATCAGGCATCATCCAACGGGAAAAGCGAAGCGTTTTAAGTATATTATTCATAAATACACTAATTTAAATCTTCTTCTTAGATATTTAGTACAACAATAGTCCAAAAACAATATTTGTTTGAGCAACCACGTGGTTGAATGTAGGACGAAACATAACTTTTGTAGATCAGAAGATATAACCTTAGAGGAAGTTTATATTAAATATGTTGATATAATTTTCTATCTTGCACAAAATCGCCGAAATATTAATTCTTTCTTGTAGCTGTTCAATCCATTTGATTGACACGCTACACAAGTTAAAATAATAGTATGTTAAAAAGACAAAACAAACATGTTAAATAAAAATAAAAATGTTAACATGACAAAACAAAAATATTAAAGTATAATGAAATGTTAAAAATTCCTCGATGTGAGATAACATCGTCGACAGAGAGGCCAAAAGCTTCCGTGCAGGATGAACGGCAGGGGGAAGGGAAGAAAGAAGTAAAGAAATAATAGAAGGGAGAAGAAGGAAGGAGAAAGATAAAGGAGGAAAAAAAAGGATGAGAAAGTAAAGATATAGTTTCATTCTGGTTTTCAACCTTAGAAGCTCACTTGGCAGTACACACTGTCTGAGGATGGCGACGTTGCACGCCGAAACATGTCACATTTATATCAATTAAGGGCATCTCTCGGATGCCACACAAGAGCAAGGAAATTCAGCTAAGGAATTTAGAATTCAATAAAATTTATTTTCTTAAAATTTTTTTTATTACATTATCTATTTTCATTTATTACAGTTAATCTTATTATAATTACTCAATATTAATAATATTTTCATTCAACATTATACCAAGTTTAACGTTTTTCCAGTATATGAATTCATGTTAACTTTTAATGTGTTATATTTTAATGTTATGTGTTGTGACCTGACTCACATTTTAATGTGTTTTTACTCTGTTTTTTTATCTAAGTTATATATAAATTTAATATTATTCACTTTTACTAAATCACACTGACATTTTATAAACTTATTTATGGTTCACTGTTAATAATCTATTGGTTTCATCAATTATTGAATTATATTGAATTCTTTAATCAATTTATATCTCCTTCCTTACTACAACTTCATCATGTTTTTTAAAAATAGGAAAGGTTTGTCCTACACGAGGTACGTCCTGCAAAGAAGCCTCCCCTTTTAATCGCTTCTTACGACAAGCAGGGGTTACTGCGGGACTATTCTAAACCCCGTCTCACAGGGGGTATACAAAATATAATTTAAAAAATAGATAGTACTTCAAAGATAGTATTTAATGGAATAATATACACATTTACAGGAGATGGATGGGATACCTGGAGTTGATGATATCGAGGCAAGAGCCATGCCTTCCGAACAAAGGGAACAAGAGACAACAGCGTCATCTTCTACTCTCAAATTTACTAAGCGAGTGAAGGGAAAGGGAGATGATATCAGTTAATGAATGATGAACAGTGCGTTAGATATCTTGAAAACTGTTGCAAAGAAGTTTGACAAAGAGCCCTATCAACCCAACAAAATTGATTCATTTTTACCTACGTCACTTCGAAAGTAAAGACATACTCCCTTGAAGCACAGAAAGTGGTTCAACATGCCGTGTTTGAGATACTTATGAAAGCTGATAAGAGGATTGTTTGATTGGCCTGCTCCAAATTATCAGTACTCCTGCAACTTGCAAAATTCTGCAGAAAATGGACCTACTCTCCCTATGTATTTTCAACCATATTTTTCGCAAACAGCAAGCAATGCCTCCTCTTGCCATCCAATCACCATCTGAGTTATTCTTGTCAACCAACCCCACTCAACAATATCCTTCTTCATCAATCACTTCAAAAAATTTGTAGACTTTGTGTAATGTACCTTTACTTAAATATGTTCTTATGGTAATTTATATTAAATATCTAAATGACTTTTGGTTTGCATGTTCTATATTTCATTTATAATATTAAAACCGATCTTTGAAGAAATTAAATAGTGAGTTTTTAAATCTGTTGTCAAGGAATAATAAGGATATATCAAGATAATTGCTGCGCAGACTTGTGGTATTATGCGTCCAATAGACTGCTTGGAAATCCTGAACAGGTACTGAAGGCTAGTATATGAATCTCCCGTGGAAATAAATCGAAGTGTTACGAATTTTATTTATTTAATTAATTGTTCCAGTAACATAAATAAAGAAATACATTTTGTAAACTCGATCAACAATGTATACTAGAACAAACAATGTGGCTACTTATCTGTCTTGAACGGAGATTGGAGTTCGAAAATATGTTTCCTGTTTGGAAATGTGGGGTCCAGTCTTCTGCAGCAGATTCTCAAAATCAGAAGGCGACATTCGAGTGGAATTCTGATATAAGCCGCTTATTTCTTGTGACTTACAAGTCCATCATAAGCTCCGTACCAGTGCGTTTTTTTATACAGGTCAGTGTTCCACCAACGTCATTGTTTCCTCCTATTCTTGCACAAACTAGCCATCACAAAATCGCATAATTTTCCTCGCGCAAAGACATGATTGCAAGTACACGCACCGGTGACAAATGACTGCTGGTGGTTCGCGGTTGTTTCCTTTCTTTCCCACGCATCGCTAGAAGTTCGTTGAGAAAATAATTTCAACGAACGGTTCAAGAGCGGTTCGCAAATGTATACGCACCTTCAAGCGGTGGATAGTGCGTAACCAGTTCAAGCTCCATCCTGCAGAGGAAAAGTTTTGTATTAATTTGTCTAAATAAACCTTCCTCATAAACTGAACTTTCATAACTGAGGCGCGTTACATGGGCGAACCTCCGGAAGAAGGCGCATGGAATGTTACACACGGCTGCGCGTCGTTTTGAAATAAAGATTTAAAGGAGTTATTGGAGCCGTGAACAGACAATGCTCACAGTTTCACTCAGAATTTATATCAAAAAAAGAGTTTAATATTATTATGAATAATACTTTACAAATATTTAAATGTAGTTACTATTCCTATTTATTCTTTCATGTATAGCAAAACGCAACTCAAAAAGTAGTAAAAGGCTTCCCTTAAAGAAATATAATTAACTATATGAGAAAGTATGTAGGATGGGTCTTATGATTTATTAAAAATATAATTTAGGTGTGTTCCTTGCTACCAATACCCAGGCAAGTTAAGTGTAATATAAATTTCAATTTTGACACCTGTGAGACCGTTCGCGGAACCCATCATTATTTTCAGATTAATTGCAAACCCCTTTTAAACCTTTCGAGTGGCGCGTAGCTCAGCCTGAAGACAACTTCTTGGTTCCTGAAGTGACACTCACACCCTAGAGTTGCTGTGGACTTTGCTCTTCAAGACAAGACAAGACAAGGACGAGGGAAATTTCTGGGGTTCTTCAACTCTTCGTGGGATACTTGTATTAGCGCTGACAAGACAAACGTATAATTTTGTATTTGCAAAATAAACAAAGAGTAAAGTCGGTCAACCTTATATGTACACCTCTATCACTATCTTAATTGTTAGGCATTCTATCCACTTCAAGGTCACTCGACAATACTAATTTTAGTGTACAATTATAACAAGTGTAGAATTCGTGACCTCCCGAGAAAAGAAAAAAAAAAACTGGAAAAAAGAATTTTAGCTAGGGTATATCATAGGCTTCCAGAGTCAAGGAGGTATTAGACAAGTGCATTATCTAGAGGGGTCAAAATAAGGAGTTGCAAGAGGGGAGGATCTTATATGAAGTGTGAGGAAGGCAACGTATAAACTAGCTTGAATGTCAAGTTAATTTAGTCCGTTTTGCCTGTGACAAGGAAGTCAGGGCTCGAATCCTGATTGGGTTTATTTTAATAGCGCGAATCCTGATTGGGTTTATTTTTAATAAGGTGGTATTTCTTAAGTTGTTTCTCATGCTGTGTATTCCAGTTAATCATGGCGGGGAGGATAAGGTTATAATCTTGTGTTAAAAAGTATGCATATGCAATATCTCATTATTTTGAAAATAATTGTTTATCAATTAAATTTAACTATTTTGGTTAATATCTGACACCATTCTTTCAAAGTAGGTTTTTTTATATTTCTTCTACTTTCCTAGCAAATCCCGTATTAAATGACTTAAACACATTATTTTATTCTATAAATGCGAAAATGTGGCAGCGTAGTTCAAATATTGACATATTAAAAAAAAAAATGGGTGTGTACTTATGTACGCGCGTGAGAAGTTATACTTCTTTGGCATCATTAAAAACTAAAATAATCTTAAGATTGATGAATAAGATTTATTGTAGAGAATTATATATTGGAAATTAATAATATATATAATTATTAAAAATAAAATTTGGAAAATAATAAATATATATGACATAATTTGTACTAAATATTATAAGATTCTTAATTTTAAATATTTATTATTTAATATTTTAAAAGTAAATGAATAAATTTAATAAAAATAAATTCAAAAATTGAATTTAAGTTTATTCATATTTTAAATATTTATTATTTTCTTAATTTAATATTCACTTTTCATTTTTATCAAAAAGTTTTCATTAAATTTGTTCATTTATTTTTATAAATATTTATTATTTATTCAATTTAATAATAAATATTAAAAATTAATATTTTAATTTGATGTTCGATTTAAATTTTTATCACAAATTTTTTATTAAATGTTTTATTAATTTTATTTCTTTATTTTGTAAATATTAAATAACCAATAATAAATATTTAACAATAATAATTTAATAATATTTAGTATTAATTATGTTAAATAATAATATTTTAATTTATATCAATAAATAATACATACGGATAGTTAACCTCAATTATATTGGAGCACTTGAAAAAGTCTATAAGCACAATTTTTTTCACTAATATTTACGAATAGTAAATAATATTAATCAAAATATTCAATTTAAATCACTACTGAATATAATTTATTAGCACATATATAATTCGCACTTGTATGAAACTAAAACACGTGTTGTGAATGTAGAAACTAGAAACATGTGGATAAATATTATATATATGAAAACAGTGATCAGAGGCGACGAGCGTACCAACATGCGCGACTAACAGAGGAATTTCACTCTCATCATTTTTTATAACGCGCCTAAAGAAGTATAACTTCAAAAAAAGACTAAAGTGAATACTATGGATGTATCTAAATGAAAATATTTTTACTATGTTATGAATTTACGGTTGCTATTTAGTTTACATGTGACTATAACTTTACTATAAGGTCCTTACTAATTAGTTATTGTTCTTGGCTACGATTCAAGGCAGAGGTTTTAGGAAAGCATGTTTGAATTTGAGTTGGGCCTAAAATATAAATCTTGTCGATGGGTTTGCCTTGTCATATTCTATGAACTACTGTTGGATGTGGTGTATCAGTCGTTCGATCTTAGGCAAATTTTTATTTATTTTTTCACCATTGCGTCTCACCACCCGTTCGGTGTGTACGCATATACATCAATTAATCTAATTGAGTAGGGTTGAGGAAGATATAGTTTGAGAGTTAATGTATCCGAAATTTAGTGGTGGTGAGGTGTTAAACAAATTAGGGAAACCCATTATAAGTGAATTTGTCAGGGATTCAAACCCCGAATTTACCACGACTAAAAAACCATACTGAATAAGCCGGAAATTTGGACCTAGTGTTTAACTGTACCGATAGTTGATATTTAAATTAAAGTAGGCTATAATTTTGCTTTTAAATGTTATTATATGTACTTTATTACGTTTAATTATTTATTTACATTCCTTTAAGGGGTTCATAGGCGTGAAAACTTCGAAAAGACGGCTCATTTGACAAACCGTTGTCTGTTTTCTAAGTAGGAGAGGTAAACAAAACATCTATTCTGGGAGTGTTTAAACTGCGTTTAAAACTTATTGTTGACAGGCAATTCAGTCATGGAACGAACATGGACGTTTAAGTGAAGCCGAAGGAAGGATTCTGGGTTTAGTGGAGGCAGGGTACACGGACAGTGAAATTTCGCGTACAATACCGTGTTCGCAAAAAAAAAAAAAAAAAGTTTCACTTTTGAAATCTATTCGGGGAATATGAAAACAGCCTCAAATGTCGTCATGCTGGAGGTTCTTTCCGCAAAACTACTCGGACACAAGACGCCGCGCGAGTTGCTGCAGCTCAGGCGAACCCATATTTAACAAGTAGACATATTGCTGCGTGAGTGGGGGTTGTCAAAAGACACAATTAAGGAGCGGTTAAGAGAAGGAGGGCTCCATACATTTACCGCTGCTTCAAAACAGATATTAACAGAACGGCAGAAGCTGACGCGACTGAATTTCGCAAAAGAAAACTTATAACGGCCATTAGAATATTGAAGGAGAGCTATTTTCACAGCCGAGAAGGTATGGAGTTCATCAAATGATGGTCGTGTGCTAGTGTATCGCTCTAAAAATGCTCGTTTTCAACCACCTTATGTGTATCAACGCCACAATAGTGGTCGCTTCTCTGTCTCAAGTTGGAGGTGGATTTTACATGCTGGTGTGGGAGTATTGTGGAAAATAGTTGGACATTTAAATTAGGAACAATAAGTGTGTAATCTTGATGCCGTCTGTACGGGAATAATATCCCGAAGGAACAATTGTGTATCAACACGACTGCTCACCTTTTCATACTTCTCGGTTAGTGCAGTGGTAGTTTGCAGATCATGGGGGGACAATTATTCTATAGCCTCTATGTGGCTGTGATATGAACCCAATCGATAATGTATGGGCGGAAATGAGTAGGATTCTTCGTGAACGTAATCTGGATATCAGGAATTCTAATCAACTGTGGGTTGAAGTTGAAGCCGCTTGGCAATAGCTCTCTGACAGTCTACGGTATATGGCAAGACTTATTATTAGTTCGATTCCAATAATATTAAAAAGGATTGTGGAAGCAGAAGGATTTTAGACACGTTATTGATATGTTAAAAATTCGCTAAAATTTAGTATCTTGTTCAATGGGTGTTGGACTGTGTGTATTGGTTGGATATAAATCATACTTAACTATCTAAGTTTAACCACCTGGATCACCATCAGTCGTCACTATCTTGGCTTGACCACCTGGATTACCATCTAACGTGACTATCTTGAAGTTTACATCTCCCAGTCATAACAGCACTTTGTGCCCCACACAACGCCTTTGTATCCATGATTATGCTATTTTATATACCGAAACATGTCGGAAGAATATAAATCAGCATCCTTCTAATGGCTGATTATCACAAGTAGTAATGGGACTGGAACAAGATAAGGCTTATATTTTATACATACCCTTAAAATTAAAATTATTATATTCTTCAAATCGTTGTAACAAAAACATTTTCATTACTTTATAAAACTTCATCGGGAAATGATAACCTAATAATTTAATTTAATAACCTAATTTACAACACTGTTGATCTTTAAACTTTGTTTTTGCCCTTAATTTATTGTATCCAAGTTTTGTAACTAATTTTAGTAAGTTATAGGTGTATTTTAGACGTGTCGTCAGCCTATGTTTTAATTCAGTTGATGATGTCATATCAATTTATTGAAAATTTTTGTGTATGACATTTTGTTGCTCATTGAAAGCAAAATATAATCAATCTTTTGGATATTAAAGTCTCTTAATTCATCAAACCATTTTAAAACTATCTAATTCATTAAATTGAAAATTTATATATTTTGTTATAGCTATTCCTGAGTTTTCTATCTAAGTCTTATGTTTTAAATTAGTCACTATCTTGGATTAACCACCTAGATCGCCAGCTTCCGTTAGAATCTTGCGTTAACCACCTGGATCACAATCTCTTATCTCTATCTTGGCTTAACTGCCTGAATCGCCAACTTCCTTCAGTATCTTGGCTTAAGCACCTGGATCACCATGTTTTGAATAAAATTATAATGATATATTTCTTAATTTTTTCACATTCATTTAACCATCGACTTAGCTGAGGTGGCATGGCATTATCAAAACCTAGATTTCACGTGTTTAAATCCTGACAAAACAATTTTTTTAAATTAATTAGACTGAAAAAAGTAGGTATTTGAGCCTAAGTAGACTACCACAATATTCTTATTTAAAAATAATTTAACAAGTAAGTATATTAAAAACAGTGCATTAATTTGGAAAGTGTGTGTAGGTGATTATTTAAAAACTAAACTAATGGGTTTTATGGCATAAAAAAGTACATATTTAAAAATAAGGCTAAGTAAGCTAATAATTAATCGCACAGTAAAAACCTTTAGGTCAAATTTGATTTAAAAATAGTTTTTTACTGAGATCAAATTATTAATAAGTGATTTTTTATTCCGACAAAAATTTAAAATAAGATATCCGATCTATAATTGAGCCCTATTCCTAACCCAAAATTTAACAAGTAGAGTCCAAAAATAAAAAAATAATAAAAACGGCAATAGGAGTGAGTTGTGCGAGTTATAAAAAATATTGAAAACTTGAGTACAACAACTGTACCCAGAACACGCAACCCAATCCGGTTGCGGACTATACCCGACGGTCAGCCTCAACAATGGTTAAATGTATGCCTGAACCACCCACCAAAAACAAAAACCTCAAAAAAGTTGGAGTCGGGAGGGGGCCGGCGTCGGGCTCCCTCGCCGGTGGCTCCCTCGCGCGCGGAGGTGGGGGAGTACCACCTCGACGAAGAGGCCTGTTAGGCCGAAGGCGAGGGCGGTGGGTCTCTCCATGGCGTCTGCGTGACGTCCAGACCCCTTTCCTGGTCGTGGAGCCTGGCCAGAAGGCTCGCGTCGTTGTTGTAGAGGAGGTCCCTCAGGTTGTGGGAGACCATGGTCCCCGTCTGCCTGGTATAGTCCCTGCAGACCTGGTCCCAGTAGTTGAGTTTCCAGGTCTTCTCCAACTCCTTGAGGGGCCCCCATCCCCCTCTCCGCGACGAGGACGATGTCTCCCGCGACGACCATCAAGGCGAGCCTGGTCCTGAGGCTCCTCTTGCCGTCTCCCTCCCGCGCCCACCTGGCGTAGTCGGCCGGAGGCAGCGCGCAGGCCCTGAGCTTCATGTCCCTGTCCTTGGACAGGTACCTGACCAGGTTGGGCAGGTTGGTCACGGCCTTCCCTGACACCTCGTGGGCCACCAGGCCGAACCTCCTCTTGACGACCAGCGTGACCGACGATGTCCTGGACTGCTTCTCCAGTATGTAGTGGAGGTGAGGGTGCCTCGCGTCCCTTTCCCTCTCCTCCACGCATAGCCGGACGTTGTATTTGGTCGATATCATCCTGTGGACCTCCTCGTCCAGCCTCTCCGCGGAATACGTTATGAAAAGTAGTGACATGTCGAGCAGTCGCTCTCGTAAGCCAGAGTGTTTCGCGCACCTCATCCGGTGGTCTTCTCCCGACCCCGACGCCAACACCTTTCTTCATCTTCACCGTGGGATCCATCCAAACCGTAGAAAGCAGCAGTCGCCAAGTACGCTCAGAAAGCAGAGAACACGTAAGGGAGGCAGGACGACACCTTGCACTCCCCATGGCCGTCGGATGAGGCGAGGAAGAATCCCGGGCACGGGAAGCGACCAGCCCCGGTCAAGAAGAAGTTGGCGGCGAGCGGCGGGGGATCCGCCGTGAACGGCAGGCTTGTGCTGCCCGTCCTTTCTGGGGAATTTGGAAGTTTCCGCTCGCGGGGACTGAAGGCTCCCCCGGTCAGGAAGGAGCTCGTGCCGGGTGGCAAGTGGTCCGCCACAAGCCCGAAGGCGGGAGCTTTAGCGGAAGCTGTCCCTTCGAAGGGCAACAGGCCGGTGGTAGCTGCCGAAGTCAGCGGGGCCGTTCCAATTCCCGGAGCCGAGCGTGCCACTGGCCGCGGCGAGCGAGAGTCGCCCCCAAGTGACGAATCGGCCCTTTTTAAGGCCAACAAATCGGCCCCTTCTAAGGCCAACAAATCACCCCTTTCTAGGGCCAACACGGCTGGCGTGACCCCCCAATTTACCGGGGAGGTTGGCGCACTACACTGCCAAGTGGGTGAAGGTAGCGGGGCCCCTCAAGTTACCGGAGGTGAGCGTGTTGCTAACCACACCCAGTCGGTGTTACCCTCTGGTGATATTTCGGCCCTTTTTAGGGCCAACATCTCGGTCAGCGTGACCTCGCCAACTACCGGCGAGGTGGGCGCAGACGGCCAAGGTGAAGCCAGCGGGGCCCCTCCAGCTACCGAAGGCGCGCGTGCCGCTGGCAGATCCGCCGGGGCTTCCGGTACTGCACTCTCGGGCCTCGGCTCGAAGGACTCAATGTTGATGCGGGCGAGCCCAGCGGGGCCCCTCCGACAACAGGAGGTGAGCGTGCCGTTTATGGCCAAACAGTGCTGGAGGCCCTTTTTAGGGCAGACTGCCCGCAAACCGGGGAGGATGGCGAAAGCTCCCGCCAGCACGATGGGTGGAAACCTAACGGTGCCAACACAAGCCCTGACCAGGGGGATCCAAGCCGTCCTCCACCGGTAAAGACCGCTGTAAGTGGCACTGACGCAAGCGTTATCGCAAGGGTCTCAAAAACCCGCGACAACTCCGACACCTCCCGCCAAGGGGTGTCGGTAGGTAAGAAACGCCCAGCTGAATTTTCTTCAGACTCGGAAGACTGGGTCACACGCTTCGCGCGTGTTGACAGCTCGTGCGATTACGTGGACGTGGAGGGACTGTCTTCAGGACTAAACCTCCCTTTGATGCGTGATGAGTCGAGCCAGGGGTCCGATGATGAGTCTGAAGGATTTCGGACCGTAAGACCCCGCCGAAGGGGGAAGGCCGGTAACACCAGGAAGCTGCTGGGGGGCAACCCTAACCATTTAGGCGGAAGCTCTGGTGATGAGAGCGAGGTCAGTGGTGGCCCGGGCCAGGGTACGCCAGCGCTGGGTAAAGGTGAGAAGCGGCGGAACCTACGGGTAACAACGCAAGCCGTGTCTCACCCCAGCCTGGTACTAGTGGCTCTGGGCCGGCTGGCAAAGCAAAGGGGAAGATCCATCCCATCATATTGTGTGATGTGGAGGGCTACTCCAAGTTGGCGAGGACCATCCGGTCCAAGTTTCGAGAGTCTGTGGAGGCGGTCAGGTAGCCGGGGGACCAAGTGCGCCTCCAGTGCGGGTCGGAGGAAAATTACCGCGCCCTCCAGAAGTTCTTGCCGAGCTTGGGGATCCAGCATTGGTCCTACGAGCTGGGACGGGAGCGACTGGTCAGGGTCGTGGTGAAGGGACTCCTGACACGGACAAACCCTGACGACATCCAGGAGGAGCTAGTGGAGATGGGCTTCCCCGTGAAATCCATCACACAGATGCTCTCCCAATGGAAGCGGGATCAGAAGACCGGAGAAAGGCAGCGGTTGCCGAACTTCGTTGTCTCTCTGACGCCCGGGGAGCACACCGCAAGGCTGTATTCCATATCAGTCCTGTGCGGGCTCCGCGTCAGGGTGGAGAAGTACAAGTCTCCAGGCGGCCCGGTTCAGTGCAAGAACTGTTTCCGGTTTGGTCATGTGCGGAGGGATTGCCGCGCTAACCCTAGGTGTGGGTTCTGTGGTGGTGACCACGAGAGGGGCGGGTGCCCGGAGGAGAGACGATCTCCCCCGAAGTGCCTGCACTGCTCAGGAGCTCATTCCTCGGCGTGGCGGGGCTGTCCCACGTACAAGTCCTTGCGGGCGGCAGGGAATGTGCGTGTCTCCAAGCCTCAAGAAGGGAGGACGGATGGGCTAAGCGAAGGCCAGAAGCCCTCGGGGCACGTTACGGGACGGAGGGCGACAGTGACTCCAGCTTCAACACCAAAGCCACTGGTACAAACTTTCGCCAGTGTTCTGTCAAAGGGACCAACCCCTCCACCTCAGGCCGAGGCACCTGCCAAAGCCAACATAACCGACCCGGTAGCATCCGGTTCCAATACAACTCATTTTGATATAATGAGACCATGTATATTTTTCTGCGCTATTGTTATTGTTTTGAATAAACCATTCATATTGTTGCTTTTAAATATTACTAATAATTTCCCTTGTCACTTGTTCCTTAGATTTCACCTACTCCCTTTTATATTATTTAATGGTCGATACATAAAAGGACTCAGAGGGGGTGTAACACTGCGCCACTCTGCTCTCCTTGTTTTTTGGTTTAATTGGCTAATTAGCTGTTTATATCATTACTGAGGTGTGTTGGAAATCATTACTGTATATTTCTGTTGTTGTGAAATCATTTTCTGAAAGTTAACCTTGTATATCTCTGTTTCATGATGGACAACTTGACTACGGACGCTTCAACTGGGGGAAAAGCGGCTGGCGAGTCTAGTGTACTGTCAAAGTCTATGGTTTACCGTCTCAACAAAGAAGGTCTTATCTCCGAACTTGCCAAGCGTGGGTTGCAATGTTCAATGGAAACCACCGTAGTAAAACTTCGTGCGATTCTCGTGGGAGTCCTGTCGGAGAGCGATACATCTGATAACCCCGAAGCAGTGGGATTGGAGAATCACCATGAAGTACCGGTGAGGGTTGAAACTCCGGTTGACATGGCACGTGCTTTGGTGAGTGATAAAATTCAAAGTAAAATTCTCGTCGATTTTGTTAACCGTATACCGCTTTGTGATGGTCAGGATAGCTCATATATTTTTTTAATTTTTAGTTGAGGTTGAAAGGATATGCCGTCTGGGTATTGGTTCGAAGTCTGAGTTTATAGCTCTTTGTTTAGGTAAAATTTCTGGATATTTAACACAATTATTTCTGAGGGTAACCTGTTGGTGGACCCTGAGCGGGTAAAACCCAAAGGGTGTTCAACGTTTTATTGGAATGTGTGCGTATTCCGCTAAATTTATTCCCCACTTTTCTGAGATTGCCGCTCCTTTGAATGGTCTCAAAAAGAAGGGTTCAAAGTTTGTATGGGGTGAGGACCAATCAAAGGCTTTTCCTTTGTTAAAGAAGTCCTTAATTTCCCCTGAGGTGCTTAAAATGCCTAATTTTTCTCTCCCCTTTTGTTACAAGTCGATGCTTCCTCTGTCGCTCTCGGGGCTGTACTTTCTCAACGTTATCCAGAGGGGTATTTTCCCGTCGCGTTCGCGAGTAAAACTCTTTCGGAGACGGGGAGAAGGTATAGCGCCTTCGAGAAGGAATGTCTTGCCTGCGTATATGGAGTAGAACGTTTCTCTGATTATCTTGAACAAAGAGAATTTGATCTCGATACTGACAACATGGCGCTGGCGTGGATGTGGTCTCACCCGAAGCAACTAAGGAAGCGTATATGGAGTAGAACGTTTCTCTGACTATCTTGAACAAAGAGAATTCGATCTCGATACTGACAACATGGCGCTGGCGTGGATGTGGTCTCACCCGAAGCAACTAAGGAAGATCGGCCATTGTGTATTGCGCCTTTCGCAATTTAAGTTTAATACTCACCATGTTTCTGGCAAACATAATGTTGTGGTTGATACCCTGTCTAGAATGAATGAAGGATTAGATGTGATTGGTGCGGAGGAGAAAGTGGAAACAGCGTTAGTTATTAATAGTATTCCGGAGTCGTTTGTGTCAATCTCTAAGCATCAAAAAGAGGACCCCTTTTGTATCGATCTGTTTGAGAAACACGAGAAAGGTGAGGATTTGGGCATATATGGTGTTTTTAAAGGGCTTGTAGTTTCAATTGACCGAGGTGGCAAAAGAAAGATTTTTGTACCTGTTAAAATAAGACCTATGCTATTGAGGTATTTACATGACTCCATTTATGGAGGGCATCTGGGATAACTCAAAACCCATAATAAAATCTCGAAAGAGTTTTTCTGGCCCGGCCTGTATAAGGGCGTGCGAGATTGGGTTACTAAATGTGAAGACTGTCTTAGAACTAAAATGGCCCGGAACACTCGCGTTGGGCTACATCCGGCCGATATAGCTCAACGCCCCTGGGAAAAGGTGTTCGTGGATTTTATTGGTCCCATTACCCGTCCTTCTGACGGTAACACATTCATTTTAGTTGTGGTTGATGGATTTTCCAAGTTCGTCATGTTGATCCCCCTGAAGAATATGAAGGGTAAGACTACGGTAAAGGCTCTTTCTACTATAGTTTGGTCTCTGGTGCCCCTAGAAAGGTCTTGAGCGATAATGGCCCATGTTTTAGGTCGAAGTCGTTCAAAGACATGTGTTTTGGTTGGGATATTAAACACGTTACCACGAGTCCTTATTATCCACCCCCTAATCATGTAGAAAGGTTCAATAGGAATCTTAAGGTAGCACCATCTATCACAGCGAGAGTCCACTGGGACAGCGATTTAGATTTTCTAACCCGCCTCGGTGACCTAGTTGGCTAACGCGCTTGTCGTGTTGAGCCCGACTGCCGAGGTTCGAATCTCGGTCGGGTGAACTGGGGTGGTTTTTCATTAATGGTTTTCCACTCTCCCTCCACGCAAATGCGGGTTCACTTCCTTTAATTAAACCTTCCCAATTCCTAATCCATTAGTGTAATTAGTACTTTAGAGTATAAACCGAACTGGCAGTAAGACGCGGTGTTAAATAATAATAATAATAAAAATAATATATTTTCTAAATTTGGCGTTTAATTCAGCCATGCACGAGTCAATTGGCGCTTCACCTGCGTCAGTACTGTTGGGTAGGGGACCGAACCACCCCCCGTTAGCGGTCTGGGATGTTGACCCTCTGCTACACACTCCAAATAACCCTTCTTATTCTGATAGGTGTCCCACTGCCTTTCAAAATCTGAAAAGGTCTCAGAAGAAAGTTGCTGAAATCTACAACCGTGGTCGTGTTCCTGTGAACATTGTTGTTGGAGACCTAGTAATGTGCAGGTGCTTCCCTCAGAGCTCCGCCATTGATAAAATAACTGCCAAGCTCTCTCCCAGATGGAGCGGATCATGGTCAGTGGAGTCTCTCTTAACACCGGTGTCGGTGAGGTTAAAGAAACAGACAGACCCCACCGATACACGCAGAGCTCATGTGAGCCACCTTAAATTAGTACCATGGCAGTGAGTGGTATTAATTAATGGGTAATGTAAGTAAAGTCTTATGGTTATTTATAAAATTTACTCCATATTGTATTTACTTATTTAAATTTGGATGGTACCAAAATAGTTTATAATAGGTTTATGGGGACCAATAATTTATATTTTGGCTTCCCTTATATCAGTTTGACATTTGTGCCGTGGCGTTTCTGTCAAGCTATGTATAAAGTTTTTATAGGTTTATGGGGACCTATAATTAATCTTTTGGCTTATCGTGTAGTTGTAGAGTCTTTTAGTGTGTTATGTTAGTTTTGATAGGCCATGCGTATAGTTCTTTATAGGTATTGGAACCTATAATTGAACTCGTGGAATAAATGTATATATTTTGTGTAAGAACTAGATGTAATATAATAGCAATAATTGTGACTTAGCTATTTCTTCTGACGCTCTATTCTAGACTGAGTTGAGGGAATAGACTTAAGCAGGAATATTCTTAGGATAGAATAACTTGAATATTCATACTTTTGAATAGGAACCCTCCAGATGTGTTGAAGGGGGGGGGGGACGGTCCCCCTATACAACAAACCAGTTGGCTGTAGCAAAAGTATATACTATTATTTATATAAAACATCCATCTAGTTCAAGTGCTGCCATCTATATAGGTTAATCCCTTCCAAAAAAAAGCCGTCGATAGTCCAACTATGGATACATGTGTCTTTCCAACATTTTGTTTCCGCGTGCCCCTGACCGAGTGTCATACGTTTGGAACCTGAAGACTCTGCCTGGGCAGTGAAATATAGTTTTAAAAAATGTGTGTATTTATTAGTGTTTTATATAAACAATTTTTACTCAAGTATCACCCAAGAGTGTCTACTGGCTACTTTTTTTTTAATTAAAATACTCTACTTCCAAAAAGCAAGAATTTCCTATATTATTTTGTACAAATACTACACATAATTAATGGCTAGTAAAATAAGTGTTGGTCCTATAGTATATTACAATTTTCAAACAAAAGTTACAAACTATCCTCATGCCAAAACATGGATATTATTTAATGCATTTTAAAATAAAACATAAATTCTTACATGAGTTTTTTGTTACCACCATATACAATTATACATAACGACACACTTTTATTCTTACAAACCGGACGTATTTAATGTGCATGTTCTGAACCTACTGATTATATCACAGCAAACGACTTACAAACTAGCTTAACTTTAGAACAGACAAAACACCTAGTTCCCCTGATTATTCGTTCATAACTATTAAATAGAAAGCCCCAATTTCACCAAAAATATATTTTTCAACCAAGCTGAATATCAAGTCACGAACTTTTAGATCAGTAGTTAAATGTGCTGACTGAGGTAGGGTGCCGACATTTTATTAATATATTTTAAAATTAACTTACAAACTTGTGTTTTTAAATGCAAACACTCATTAATAGTCCATTTATCAGCTAATATTAAGAAAACTCCAAAGATTTCATTCATTTAATGTATTTTAGGCCTTGTTATACCAAGTGGTACTAGTGCATTAATGTTTTTTTTTTGAGAGAACTATATTAAAAGTTCGAAAAGAATAGAAGGAATATCTCCCTAAAAACATTAAAATCCGCTAAATACATTGCCTTAAACAACACTAATCAAAAATTTGTGGTTATAAGCAACCCTATGAAAAAAAAATCTATTGATAATTTATTTACAACGGACATTATGTTGCGATATCAAATTTATGCGAAATTTTTGACAAATATACAAATATAAGATCTTATGTAAAGAATAATTTAAATAACTAAAATATTTTTACATTTAATGCAACTACTACAAACATATTTATTTTGACAATAATTATAAACATTTATACACAATACTTTTTGAATACAAAAAATGTATTCACAGTAAACAAATTACAAGTAAAATAACACCTTCTCCAGTTAAGTATTTAATACAACAAATCTTAAAATTATTTACGGCAAGGATGCTTTCTAAATACTTTAACAGAGATAAGAGACAGGATTATTTAATTCCAAGTGGGGCTAACTTCGGCCCTTTCTTGACTTATTGTGTACCAGTAATTTATATGTATAGCTGTGGTCTAAATGAGTAACCTCTGCAGTAGCGTAGTTCTTCTATACCGAAAGACGACCCAATAAAAACCATCAAACTTCAAATTGTGTTTGTTTTATTTATGTGGCACTATTCGTCACTATCCTGACACAAAACAAACGCGTGCGTGTGTGTGCGTGTGCGTGTGTGTGTGTGTGTGTGTAGCCACAGCATCGCACATTAGCTTATGTTTGTTATGTGATCTTAAAATCTTGCACAAAACCTGCATTCTGCTACACTAGGTAACATTGAAAATAAATGGTAACCAAATTGAAACTTTATGAAAATTGACACCCTATCTTAAGAAAGTAAACTAAGTTAATGAACATATTTTTTAAGAGCCATCTTAATATTCAGTTTAAGTTTAGTAACTCATCATTTTATACACACTTTTTAGGTAAAAGTGGAATAACTCGACCAATGTTTACACTGATATGCTGCAATCTATATAATTAATAAACACAAAAAACAATTATAATGTTACTATAAAATATGATCTCTATAAACTTGTACCAAGGTAAATAAACCACGAGGAGGCTAGTTTCACCCTAAGTCGAAATTGAGATTTTAAAATCACCATATTCTTCATATATTCCTCTTTGTTAAAACATCTTCATTTTTGACCAAAATGTTCTCTAAATCATTAAAAATTGGGTTTAAATATGAAACGTGGAATCAAACTGTCTCTAGTCCACATATAACTGGCGGCCATAAAATAGTACTAAAAGGTCTTAACTTTTATTTTCAAAATGACTCGTGTCCATAGGAGAACATAAAACACCTTACCACTTTAGTTTCATACTGTCTCTTGTCCAATCAATCTATCTACCACAGAGAAAAAAAAATCCAAATTAATTTAAATCTTTTTGACTTCTCATAGTTTCATGGAGAATTTCATGAGTGGTAACCCTGATGATCAGCTGGAAAGCCTTGAATTCAAAATCTGACGTTAGGTTTTGTGTGTATTAATCATTGAATTTTGGTGTTACTGGTAACGTTTTCTTAGCGAGTTAAGTGAGATAAATTGTTTGTTTTTTTATTCTAGTGCTTTAAAGGAATTATTTAAATAATATTTAGAAAGGGTAAGAATGAAAAATCAAAATATATTCCAAAAAGTCTTCAATTTTTAATATGGGTAGCCTAGCCATGTATTAGTTTCAAAGAGTTGTTGTGCCTGATATCTTAGGTTTAGATTAGACATATGTTTGGCTACTCAAAGGGTATAATTTAATTAGGCCTACCTTCAAAATAAGTGAATTTATTGATAGATTTTGGAATATATTTTGATTTTTGTTTACTTATTTTTCTTTCTCAGTCCAGACTCTAGTGACATTCTATGAAATGTAGCGTACACAATGGAAGGTGTGCAGTCTAATGAATACAATGTTAGAAGGTCTCACCCAGGTTATACCTTGTGAATGTGGAGAAGGCCGTAAAAGACATAGAAAACCTGAGAAATTGAAAAGGGCCTTGGAAAAACCGAAAAGATATTCTGAAAAATCGTTGCCAAGACTTCCCCAGTGCAAACATGTTGGTAAATCATTAAAATGCTGTGAACTCTCGATGCAAGATATATGTAAGTTCCATCAAGCCTTTTATTCTGAAAAAGACAAGCAATTACAGGACAATTTTATCCTTAAATAGCGTATAAAACCTCGAGCTGAACGAAAGCAAGTACGAGAAACTACTAATCGTTTCCTGGTCCTAAAAACAACAAACGGAAAAAGAGAATTCGTGAATGTATGTAAGAAAGGCATTTGTTCTATTTTGGGCATTATTTTGAAACAAGCTCAGTGAATGTGCATAGATATTTTAAAACACGACTTTTGTCCAGTGAAAACGGGGGGAGGGGGGGGCGGGGGTCCAAGTCTCACCATTTTGTTGATAAAAAAGGCTGCAGTAAAGTCTTGTTCCCTTAGAAAAACACAACCGTTAAGCATCCAGTAAAACGAAGCAATATTTACCAAACTACCTATCAATTTCCAGACTTAAGTGAAAAGAACAATGAAAATGTTTCAACATAAATCAAAGTGCCATATTATTACTTCTATGCAATTTTTACTAATGACTACAAAACCCCACCGAGTCGAAATTCACTGAAAGAAGTATACCGCGCAGCCGGCCTGATACCACCACTCGACCCCACAGAGGTCGACGTTCCAGAAGAACAAATCCTAACAGGTCGGCCTTCCTGGATGACGCAAACATAGACGAATTGGAATACCTGGCCCCACGACAGCAAGAAGTCTGGGACGGGCTTGACTTCAGCATCGACAAAAGCTCTGCAGAAGAAGAGGCGCGGCAACAAGACGCGACACTAGCCCCGTCGTTCAGGACACGGAGACCGACATATGGGGTGGCCCCATCCCTGAGGTCTCGGAAATAAGAAGGTGGTACGAAGAAGCAGCAAACGCCCTAAACTTGGAGGAACTAGCAGCCGAAGACTTGGACATCCTGAATACAAGAAATGGGCATCGAGATCCAGGACCAGGAGACACCCAAGGACGTTTCACCAGCTCCACGCCCAAGGCTAAACCGTAACCACGACTCAGCACCCCCAGATACAATCGTCGGTGAAGCGGAAGAAGCCGGCGACGACAAAGAAGCTGCGGAAGGAACATTGCCATTTCCAAGCTTCGGAAAGGAGTTCCAAGCTTTATAGGAAGAACAGATCCCATACATAAGACTAGATGACTGCAGCTACGTCAGCCCCGCCGTCCACAGCACTGAAACCAGTGATGTGGAATAACAGACGTCGATTTCTGGCTCTCGACGGAGGCATCGTGATGCCTAGACCCAAAGACGCTCCACACATCTTCCGGAAGATCAAGACCTCAGAACAAATGGACAAAGTGATCACGGACTGGCTAGAACAAGGACTTCATGAGAAACGAGAAGATATGTGCGACACCTTTCCACTGTTCATCATTCCGAAGAATAGCGACGAGATAAGAATCATCCAGGACCTGTCGGCCTGGAAGGACTACATACGGACGCCGACGTTTTCGTTAAAATCAGCCGGCATCACCCTCGCCCAGATTCCTCGGAACTCGTACCTATGGAAGATTGACCTGAGATCTGGCTTCTACCAGATCCCAGTAGCGACGCCTTCACGCAGATTCCTCGGAATATTCTCCAGGGAACAGAAGCTCGCGGTCACACGACTCTCCATGGGCCACAGCCTGTCCCCCAGCATTCTTCAAAGGACCAGCGTGGAGACCATTGAAGCTATCACAGAGGTACTCGTCAACAAGAAAAGCGTCGCATACCTGGACTACTACTTATTCTACGGCCTAAATCTGCAACACATCCCGGAACTCCTCGAGACCCTGGGCCTTACTATCAACCGAAAGAAGTCCAGTCAACCAACACGACAACTCGTCTACCTAGGATTCAACATAGACACAACGCAAATGACGCTAAAACTCACAGACGCGGCGCAAACCCGAGCAGCCGCACTTCTGAGACACTTGACAGCCGCGTCGGAGAATGAAACCCAACGCATCTCGGGATAACTAGCATGGGTCGGCCATAGCTTGCGATGGCCGGCCTACGCCTACGCCAGACTATACAGGCGACAACCCGCCATCGCGCAGAAGCTCCTTTCTTTCCCGCGATGGACACGTTGCATCTGGGAGAAACCAACTTCAACCCCGACTACAGTATTTTCAGATGCAACACCGTGGTCATTGGCAGCATACAGTACGAGCCGAAACGCCCCCCTTATGTAGAGACTAACCAACCCCACGGAAATCAACGGGAAGAAATGGTTGCGGGGTTGCTAGCCCTACACTGGGAGAAGGAAGAAGGAAGACCAAAGGTCATGTCTCTTTTGTACATTTAACCAATAAACATGTAACTCTGTAAAATTAATAAATAAAGGGCTAAGGCCGCCGCCTTGTGGAGCGTCTTTGGGTTTGGGCATCACGATGCCTCCGTCGAGAGCCAGAAATTGACGTCTGTTATTCCACATCACTGGTTTCAGTGCTGGGACGGCGGGGCTGACGTAGCTGTAGTCATCTAGTCTTATGTATGGGATCTGTTCTTCCTATAAAGCTTGGAACTCCTTTCCGAAGCTTGGAAATGGCGATGTTCCTTCCGCAGCTTCTTTGTCGTCGCCGGCTTCTTCCGCTTCATCGCCGATTGTATCTGGGGGTGCTGAGTCACGGTCACGGTTGAGCCTTGGGCGTGTAGATGGTGGAACGTCCTCGGGTGGCACCTGGTCCTGGATCTCGATGCCCATTTCTTGTATCAGGATGTCCAAGTCTTCGGCTGCTAGTTCCTCCAAGTTTAGGGCGTTTGCTGCTTCTTCGTACCACCTTCTTATTTCCGAGACCTCGCGGATGGGGCCACCCCATATGTCAGTCTCCATGTTCTGAACGACGGGGCTAGTGTCGCGTCTTGTTGCCAGCGCCTCTTCTTCTGCAGAGCTTTTGTCGATGCCGAAGTCAAGCCCGTCCCAGACTTCTTCATGACAACGCCAGGCCCCACGCCACGCGAGATTCATAGGAGCTGCTAACATCGTTCGAATGGGATATTGTCACTCACGCCCCCTATTCACTCGACTTGGCGCCTTCGGACTATCACCCACTAAACTAAAGGAGTTTTTGGGTGGGAAACGTTTTTCCAACAATCAAGAAGTCGAGGAAGCTGTGAAAAAGTGGCTGAAAGAGCTGGCGGCGGAGGTCTATGACAGTGTTATACAAAAGCTAGTGCCCCGAGTACAGAAATGTCTCGATCTCGACGGCGATTACGTCGAAAAATAGTTTAATATATTTGTTAAGTATCCTGTGAATTTCAATTAAATACAAGCATGTTTCGATCCTACATAAATATTGTAACCTTAATTTCTGGAGGATGACCCTAGTACATAAGATATGTGATGCAGTTTTTCTCAGTTAAGAGCCAAGAACGATTTCTTTTGACTACTAGAAAAACAAAGTGTTACCCAAAGTACCTGACCAGGCTGCGTACTATAGTAGGCAGTTCTACATATACAATTTCACTATATTAGAAGGAACGTTTACTGACAAAGTGTTCATTTACACATGGACTGAATCAAATGGAGCTAAGGACTTGCATATATTTTATCCCCTATTTTTCACAGGATGAAAAACATGAATTTTGAAGGCTCCTCTATACTTCGGCTCTTTGCAGATGGCTGTGGGAGCCAAAATAAAAACTCTTCTATGATTCGCATGCTCATGTATTGGCTTGAAAACTGTGCCCCACGCCATTTGAAAGAAGTTTATTTGTTTTTTCCTGTGCCAGGGCATTCTTACCTACTGCCAGATGGAGATACAACTCCAAGCTCTTGATACGACTATCAAGCGTGAACAATATTGGGAGATGTTCAATAAACATGGGACTATTTTAAAAATGGGGGATGACTGGCCTGTCTTTGATTGAAAGCTTGTGTCACAACAAATGATGAGGAAGCCTGGCCAGTGGCATTTCAAATTTGCATCTTCAAAGAGATTTATCATCACCCGAGGATCAACTCCAACTGCTACTATCATTATCAAGGGTGAACCGTGGTATAACATTGCCATAGGAATGTCCAGAGAAATATTTAAGCCAAAGGTGGATGTTTCACAGAACACTACCGTTGATTCCCTTTGGTGTTCCTGTAAAGAGGCCAAAGATCGCGGATGTAAAACGGCTACTGGTGAGGGATGAGAGGAAAATCCTAACCTGCACTTCTACCAAGATATAATATTTCACAGGGAGACAATTAATGAAGCCTAAAAAGATGAATTACAAGGGGGAATAATGGAGGATGCTGATAACATCTGATTCGATAGTTCAAACTGTGTTTTTAAGAATATGTTTCTCTTTAATAATAGTGAAAAGACTTTTTAAATTTAATTTCTATTATGTTTTTATAAGATACAAAACACTTTTATCTGGTCATACTATGTTCTAATTTAGCAATTATTATTTTATTATTATTATTTCCATTTGAAAAATAAAAGTTACTTTCATTGCAAAAATAGGTTTGGATCTGAATTTTAAAACAGAGTTTCTTGTCCATTGTTTTTATTTTCAAAATGTCTCTTGTCCATTCTTTAGTTTCAGAACGTCCCTTGTCCAATTTAATTTATTTAATTATAGAAAAAGTGTTGGTTTTAATGTGTTAATATTAATGTGAGACCCACCTGATAGTATAATAAATCTCTTAAAAATATTCATTAGATGAGGAGTTCAAATTTAAGATCAAAATAGGTTTTTTTTTCAATTTCCCATAAATTTAGGAAAATGGACAAGAGCCGTTTTGAAAATAAGCTCCTAAATTTTCATGAATAGGTAATATTTTGCATTAAGCAAGCGGCTATAAGTACAAGTACATTTAAACCTCTTTCTAATGGCATAAAAATTTATTTTACAAACATTTATTTGCCATATTGTAACCAGGGTAGTGTGTCACTAATATAAGTTAGCCAAAATATTTGTCAACATTTGTATTTAACGATTCCTGCACTTAACACATCTTTTTCTTAACAAAAAAAAGTTCCGTGCAATCCTTAGCATTTAGGGACCACATTCCTAATTATGGTAGTAAACTTCCTATTGATATACGAGAAAACATTAAGATCGAAATGAAATCTTAATTTTGCTATCAACAAAATGTAACAAATTCATTTAGCAAAATTACAATTTTTAACTAGGAAAATTATGTGTTTTAACTGCAACTTTTGTATACATTACAAATGAATAGCAAGAGGGTAGGTGTCAAATAATTGTTATTAAAAAAACCTTTTGTTGCCCTTTTTACAAAAGTTAATTTTAAATATGCTTAGCGCCCTATCAAATCCATCTAACATTTAATGGTTAGGACTATTTATACGGTGTTGAATCAAATATTGATTATCAAAAATCACGTTTAGTTCTTTTCCCAAAAATAACTATTTAAAATAATTAGACAATAGAAACACAAAGTAGACCGTATCACTTCTCTGATATTTTTGAGTGGAGAGGGGAACTGCATATGGCTTATACCATGTTACATTCCATTCCTTGTTGATCATGAGTTGCCAAAACCGCACTAAGAAATTGTCTCCCTTAGGTTACCAAGTTTACGTAATATAATATTGATTCCAGAGTCTACACTGTTACGTCGCCGCCATGACACACTTGACTTATTACTGAGAGTCGGTCGCGGCAAAGTGGCATCAAGACGACATGAGTTCAGGTTGGAAGTCTGCGATGGCTGTTCCCGCAACTGACGAACTGCTATGCCGTATGAAAGCAACGTTACTCGGTCCCTTGGGTGGCTGCGAGGGGTCTTCTATCTTCTGCTCGGCATTCTGCTGAGGGCGGGCGGGAGGTTCATTGCTGCGGCGCAACTGGCGGTTGCTGAACCGAAAATATCCTCGCAGACGTTCCTTTGCCGCACTGAGAAAATATGAAACATATTATAAGTATATTTAATTTAACATGGGTCTATTATTGCACCAAAAAAAAGCATTATAATTAGAGGAAGTAAGCCATATATGGAATAGGAGGGTATTTCAAACACTAAGGTTAGTAATATGACGGGGTTAACTGGAGTTTGAAGAGTTCCCAGCCTTTAGTCTGCCATGTGAACATCAGTGGTACTGGTGCAAGAAACACATATGTACATATACACACATATGCATATAATATGCATATAATATTATGTTATGGCAGATACATTCCTTTTGTCAGTAAACTTAGACCGCCAATGCGCTGTTGTTTGCCTCCTTGTTCAACTCCCACGGAAGTTGGGTTTTGAAAATATGAGTAGATTAACTACAACATTTGGTTAGTCATGTATGTTAATCTAAATTGAATGTATACATGATCTTAATAGTTATTTCCCATCCTCTATAGGTAAAGAATGGAGTGATAACTCTTAGTTAGCCTTTTTTGGTCTAACTGTAAATTAATCATGTTCTTACAAATAAAAAAAAAGGTCAACTTCACTGGTTCATGCATAACATGATGTGTCAAGAATGTTGTTGGCCTAAGTTTTAATCTAATCACATATTTTACAATACACTATATTTTGAAACCAAATATTTTCTGTTTTAGCCATAGTGACATTTGGTGTATAACAGTACAAGTAAAATGTTTATTATTATTATTATTATTATTATTTTCAGAGATTCTTGATTCTTTATTAAGGTATTCTCAAAAAAATAGCTCTCTAATTCCTGAGTAACATTTTGAGACTTTCAAGTATTTTTATACCCGATAAATTTCTCATTTGGTATTCTCCTATGATTCAAGACGCAAATCTATAAGTATTATTGACAAGGTTACTTTTAGGCAAATGTATTCCTAGTCAATAATTATTCAATCTCAAAATATCAAAGTGAAATTCGCATTTGTTTATTAAATATCATTATTATTGTTTAGAGGCTAATCGACACAATGGGGTCATTAGGGCCTTAATATAAGATATATACACAGTCACTATAAAGGCTAAAACACAATGTAAAATAAAATATAAAAGGAGCATATCTCAATGTGAGAAAAAATACACATTTGTGACACTCCATAGGAGTGCTCAAATGATCTCAGAGTGAAGAACCTGCTAAAAGAAACCGCAGGTGTATCACTTTGTTTAAAAACCAAAACAAACATATTAAAAATAGATTTGAGTTAAAGAGACAAAACTAACATACTAAAATATAAAATGATAAAAAGACAAAACAACATGTTAAAGTACACTAAAAGTGTTAAAAATAATCTCAATATGAGAAAAAATTCCAAATGAACCACTTTATAAAAACGAAATGACATTAAAAAGACCGCCTGGCGTATAAAACGGAGTAAACAAATAACTCCATCCGTACTATCACGCAGTAAAAAACATAGGTCACCATTAATATCAAGAGCCAGAATGATAGGGGCATATTTACGACACTACACCAAAATGTGGTACACACTAAGGGGAGCCTCGCAAAACTCACACACTAGAGGTGGGTCCCCTCTCAATAAAAACCCCATGGGTCAATGATTTGTGTCCGACGTGGAGCCTTGTCACGATGACCACCTCTCTTCTAGACTTTCGTATAGAAGAGGGCCATCGCGACACACCGTCCCTGATGAAACGTAGCTTGTTCTGAGCAGGGGTCGAGACCCACTGCTCGTGCCAGGTGCGTAAGACTCCACGCCGAACATAACCCTTTAGATCTAAAA
>CABFVZ010004054.1:0-12780 GCA_902151445.1 Timema monikensis
TGAGAGAAAACCTCGTGGCTCACAGTTGACATCCCGTTGACCACTTGGTTGTAGTGTGTGGTTTGTTATTGTCGGTTGAATAGGGTAAGTGAGGCATTAGACTCTGGTGGTGGGGAGTTGTAGACATGTTGTATCGTCTCAATGATACAGGTTCTTCATGATCTTTGACAAGTTGAAGATCCTCGTTCTGCTTTGGTTCATTGCAGCTATCCATGTTTTAGCTTTCTTTAGGAACCAAAGCTTTATTTCTTCTGGGAAGGTTCAGTGACTTCATTAGAGAAATAATAGTTTTATTTGTTACTGCATAAAACCATCTGTAATTTATATTCTCTCCATCATATTCAACAAGAACCAGTTTTTTTTCCTTTTGACTCCAACTTGGTAAGTATTCTTTCAGAACAAGCATAAATACCTCACTTCCAAACACCTTGATGTCCTTGAGTATCACCTTCATGCCATGTCACATTCAGAGTTTGAGATGTGGGAGTCCTTTTTAAAATGTAAACTGCTGTATTAACAGCTTCAGCCCAAAGATATATTGAAAACCCTTTTGTGTAAAGCATAAAAGGTGCAATTTCCTCAATCGTTCTCATCTCTCTCTTTCCAATCTGGCATTTTGCTCTGATGTGTATGGTAATGTCATCTCATGTTGAATTCCCCGACTCAGGAGGAATTTTTGAAATCCTTCATTGTAAGATTCAATCCTGTAATCTGAAAGTAGAGTTTTAGCACCTCATTATCATCACCATCATCATCACCACCACCACCACCATCATCATCATCATCATCAGGTGAAGTTCTGCCTCTTGGCAGGTCTTCCCTCTCTTTCAATTTTAGGTCAGTCTTTTAGTGTTTTCGTAAATTATGAATTATGACCATATTGTCATTGTTAACTATTTCCAGAAGGTTTACTTGAGGACCTATAAATGGCCACTCCGCTAATCTGGTGTAGGTCACAACAGTTTTAGTAATTTGGTGGCTGAAACAAACCAAAGTTATGACCATATGACCAATTTCAAATATTCACATACTCCTTGAAACTGTCAAAACTGGCTGACTCATGTTTGATATACATTATTGTTCGGTTGGCTGATGTGTCGTCTTTGAACAAAACAAAGTATTTTGCTCCAGCAACCGACAGAGTTGATATGGGGTCATATAGGTCACTTTGAACGAACATACCTGGTACAGTCTTTCTGCGTTCATGTGAGTAAAATGGTAGTTAATGTTGTTGCCTATTTTGGCAACCTTCACAGAAAGAGTATTTACTATCACACACATTCATGTCTTAGATGAAATTTTCATGACCATCTTACATATAAATTTTATGTTCACATGATCAAGGCGTTCAAGCTAAGACTTCAGATTACCATGTGAAACCGCTTTTGCTTCTAGAGCAACAGATGTATTAAATAAAAGTGAATACAGATTATTTATTTCAGAAATCACACACACCTCTAATTTTCCTCTGTTGTACACAAGCTGATTTTTTTTTTCACTGCTTTTATGCCCTTATTTTTTATGGCTCCTTCAGAAAATATATATCTTCTAAACTGTGGAATGTACCAAGCATTCATAATTGTTGACTCAACCAAACACCATCAACAAATTTTTGTATTTTCATATTACCAATACCCTTAATTATTGGCAGTTCCAGTTTATTAACGAGTGTTATCCTTATTTATTTCTCCAAAGGTTCAAAAGAACTCCCCCTGATGAGTCATGCGAAAGGAGGCTCCACTATCCACTATCCACTGTCCAGCTATCTTCACTTGATTCTAACAAAGTATTTTGACACTTCACATTGAACGCAGATTGATTACTCTTCTTAAAGCTGTGGCAGTTACAAGCAAAATGCCCCTACTTGCGGCAGTTATAGCACACCACTTTGTGCGTTTCAATCTTTTTCTGCTTGGGTTTTTATTCATTCTTACTTGAAGCTTTAAACCCACTATTCTGATTCAAAGATGCGAGAAATGTGTTTTCTTGTTTTTTGGTTGAGGTAAGGTTTGCTTCTTTGTCAAGTAACCACGCTGTGAAGTTATGAGACGTCTGTCTACCTTCCTCCATAGAAAGCCTGATTAAAGTTCTGATATTTCATTGGCAAAGCACTGAGAATTTTAATAAAGATGGCAGTGTCACTCAAAGTTTCTCCAGTCTTTTTATCTGGCCTTCCAAATTCTCAACTTTGGCCATGTGCTGTACCACCAAATCATTAGGATTCATTTTCAACCTATGGAATCGATCAAAAATCAACATTTTACTAAATTCAGATTTTTGTTGGTACACCAAATACAAATTATCAAGAATTTCTGTCAACTTTGTGAAGCTCTTGACAAGGGTGAGCTAAGCAAATTTCCATCACTGGAGTTGGTGTGAGCATGGCGATCATATCGTACTTAAGCCATTGTGTGAATTCGAGCACATTTTCTACACAAGGTTTTACCTCTGTTCCAAAAGCAACACTGTAAACTCCTTTCAATTTGATTGCACATACCACTTGAAATTTCACTGCTGATAATTACTCCCATAGAGTTTGAAGTCGGTGCAACGTTGATTCTTTCAACCATTATTCAAATCTTTATGGATCTCACTCATGTGGGTCAGGCTATAAAAACCACAGAAGAAACTGATTCTACCTTTGTGACGTGAATTCTCAAGCATGACGTTGTGAATCCACTCTCAGTGGAACAAGGGTTGGGCCCATATACTATTGAATAAAAGTGAGCTCAACTTATATAAAGAGTTTTACTGAACAGCTACACGAAAAACTTGTTACATGCAGAAGACGTGAACTGAACTGAACAGAACAGAAGCAACACATAATTAATTTACATAGGCACTAAACAACCAGGTCTCGATCGATAAGAGACTATACAAAAGGCATGCAAATTATCCTCAATTATATTGTTGGAAAGTGAGTTTATTGGATTATTTATAACTACATCGGAACCAATTGTCAAATTTTGACTGTTCACGCATTATTATCATAAGGAGAAAGATAATTACTACAGCAAATCATCAATTTGTAAATTTTACATTTTTACTTTCTAGCTATCTTACACGTAAAGAAAGTGTAGTGATCGTCAAAAATATCTAACTTGAGTTTTTGATGAATATTGACGTTTCATGATACCCTGAATTTGAAAAAGTGTTTTTTTGCAATTCCGTCTGTTTGTCTGTACCTTGTAGTAGAGCCTAAACTATTTTACCTATCACTTGGTGTCTAGGGTTTTCGTAGGGTTGCCCAGAGGGGTTTATGGAATTGAATATTGAACCCTAAAATTAAGGGTGAAAAGAGAAAAAACGATTTTATCAAAATCGGCTCTAACTATTTTGATTACATTTCATTTCTAAGCATTGATCAATATTACAAACAAAATGGCTACTCTCAATTTTTCGTCATAATGACTATAAGAGTTCTGATCTGATGTATAAATTCTAATTTTTTATCATTTCTGTAATTCTTTTGAGATATGAAGTTAGTTATCATTGCAAATATGTAGGTCTATTTATGATAAAAATCTTTTATTTGAAACATATTTTTATAAAACCTATAATTTTCAAGCTATACGCAAATATTTATATATAATTTTTAACTTTTCAAACAAAAAAAATATACTGTGACCGTAAAAAATAATCTAAAATGATATGTTGATAAATGTCGATGTTCAATGACCGCCTGAACCCTAAAAAGTGGTTTTTGCAATGACATCTGTGTGTGTGTGTCTTCTTAACCCTAAAATTAAAAGGAGTTTAATGGTGACCTGGCGGTCTAGGGGTAAGGTGTCAGACTTCTGTGCTGGCGGCCGGGGTTCAATCCTCGGTCCCGGCACAGATTTATCTGATTACCAAACCCTTCCTTCACCTCTGACAAGACATCTTGTGAATGTGGGGAATGCCAGGCCTCCACCGTGGTTCGGATTCCACGTTAAACTGTAGGTCCTTCATTTCATCTCACAATCACCCTACCATTACACATTAGCGTAAGTGCGTATAACCCGAACGGGTAGTAAGACGCGGTGCTAATAATAATAATAATAATAATAAAAGGAGTTTAATAAAGGGCAAGAAGAGAAAAAATAAATTTTCTCAAAATCGGCTCTAACAAGTTTGATTAATATTAGAATCTAGGCGTTGATTAAGATCATAAACAAAATTGCTAATTTCATTTTCTCATGAAAATTACTTTCAGAGTACTTTACTGAAATAGAAATTCCCAAATTTTGCACAACTATTTGAGATAATAAATGATTTGTTATTGCAAAATTGTAATACTATCAAAAATATAAAAACTTTCATTTGAAATCTATTTTTATAAAACAATAGTTTCTGAGATATTGACAAATAGATTAATATAATTTCATGAGCTTTAGTTGTACAGAGATACTATTTAAGTTTTAACGCAATAATTCTCTAATGCCATAGAGTAAGTAAATAAGTATGTCTATCAAAAAGTTGATATTATTCCTTTATCCTTTTAGAGGAAGTGTTTGTACAGCAATAATATATATATCTATCATTTTAGACTCAATAATCAATATTTACCACAAAATTTATAACGAATTTAATAGCAATGTGATGATCTGAAGATGTGCAACCCCTAATAAAATCTCAAAGATCTTGATTGGAAGTCGAAATTTTAATACGAAGTGTTAAACCTTGTGGACTAAATCTTGATCTTTTTTATTGGTACAAATATACATGAGGACTTAAATTCTTTAAAAATAAAATTGTGAAATTTAAAACCAGGAGTCAAAAAATGTTTTATGTTAAGTATAGCGCAATTTGTGCTCAAATTTGCTAGTGTATATATTATTTGGTTTCACATACATTATGAGTTTTGAGTAAACATCTCCATTTTTGATAATGAAGCGAGAAAGGATGTGCAGAGTTCTGTACCATTTATTTGATTTCTATTATTATTAACTAATTTCAACTTTCATTTTGCAAAACATTTTTAAATAGATAATTTTCATTAATTTCTATTTAGGTTCAATTATTAAGTAAACTCACAATATTACCAGTTTAATTGTTTGTTTTAATATCAAGTAAATAATATATAAAATTACAAAAATTATATTTATAATTCTCTTTTTTTAACATTGATTCATGAGCCTGATACTCTTAAATGTAATGTCCTAATTTTTAATGTTGTTTTGTTAAAAAGGATCTTATAATATGTTTTAATTATCATTATTCATGATCAGGAATATTTAATGATATTTTATGTATTTTTTCAAACCTGTTTAATACAACTCTATCTAATACCCTTTATAGTTTTATAATTTCACTGTACAATGATTCATTTACACATCCTTGATATTATCTCTTCTTACCAAACTTTAATATGCGTTAAAAAAAAAAAAAAAAAAANTTCCCGGCAAAGATTTATCTGATTACCAAACCCTTCCTTCACCTCTGACAAGACATCTTGGGAATGTGAGGAATGTCAGGCCTCCACCGTGGTTCGGATTCCACGTTAAACTGTAGGTCCCTCATTTCTTCTCACTATCATCCTACCATTACACATTAGCGTAAGTGCGTATAACCCGAACGGGTAGTAAGACGCGGTGCTAATAATAATAATAATAATAATAATAATAATAATAATAATAATAATATTAGTAAACATAACATTATTCTCAAAAACCAGTATGTTCTCAACTATTATTAATATTAACACCACGTCTTATTACCCTACCCATTCGGGTTATATGCACTTACATTAATGTGCAATGGTAGGGTGATTTTGAGATGAAATGGAGGACCTACAGTTTAACGTGGAATCCGAACCATGGTGGAGGCCTGGCATTCCCCACATTCACAAGTTGTGTTTAAATACACGTCTTGTCAGAAGCGAAGGAAGGGTTTGGTAATAAGATAAATCTGTGCCGGGACCGAGGATTGAACCCCAGACCCTCAGCACAGAAGTCCGACACCTTACCCCCAGAGGAAGCTGGCTGTAGATGCTAAAAGAGTGTTATTAATATATGTTGTGTGTGTTAGTATTGTACCAATCATTTCTATCCAAGCAGTATCCAGATAAGTGTGCTAGTTGTCCCTTTTACTTTTAAACATAAAATTATTATTTATTGTTAAATGTTTTATTTACAAGAGATTTATTTCTTGTGTCATTGGACTTAGAAGGCCAATGCACACTGTCCTCTGCCTCCTCCAGCTCCCAGAACATTCCTCTTTTATTCAAGTCATCCAATATTTGAATCCTCCTCTTTCACTCAACCTTGCCTTCCATGACGTAATGCAGAAAACAGTTTCTATTCTCACCCACTATTCATTTGTCACCTTGTCTGTCCAGCTGATCTTCTCAAGTATTCTCCAGCACCACATTTCAAAGATCTTCATGTATTTATTTTCCAGCGTCCTAAGTTTCTGCTCCATATGTAGCATTCCATTAGTTTCTTACTCAGTTCCAAACTCAACATGCTGATCAGCCGTAACTACTTCTTGTTGAAAAGCTTCCTTGGCCATGGCTATCCTCGAGGATGCCCCTTTGTCAGCAGACTACTCAGATACTTGAAATGTTCTATGTTTTCCAACTCCCGGTTTCCAATTTTTATTTTCAACAGCTCCTCATTTTTTGAAATCCCCATCACTTATGACTTCTCAATGTTCATCTCCATGTCATATATTATCCCTATCTCCACCAGCCAGTCCATTATTTCCTGCAACTCTTCTTTAGTTTTGACCAGCAATGCTAGCTCATTTGCATATTTAACTATGTTGATGAAGTGTCCTCCTATCCTGGAATCGCCATGTCCCTCAAGAGCTTCCCTGACCACCCACTCTCCATACAAGTTGAACAGACTGGGTGATAAACAGCATCCCTGCTATGCTGTTGGTCTCTCCATCATTCAGCCTCACCTTCACTTGCTGTCCCAGGTTCAGATTTGTACCGCCAGTTGATGCCGATCTTCTTGAGTATTTCCTTCAATTTCTGCACCTCATTCTTATAGATAACAATATGTGCAACAAGTCTACTATACACATTTTATGTTTCTATTGTTGAGTATGACGTAAACTGCGCAGTGCAGTAATTATATTTTTATAATACATATGAATAATAAAAGGCCCATAAAGAATAAACTGTGTACAAACAGCATCATTATTTTTAAAACAAATAATTTAACACACACTTCTTATTAGCAGGCACTTTTTAAATCTCAAAAGGTGTCAGCTATATTAGAGATTTCACTATAATACTATTCCAGCAAGGTTTTAGTAAACACAATTTAATCGCCTAAGTAAACTAAATAGAATATGATACAACCTAAGTTTTGAAATATTTCTAGGCTAAGCAATTGTACATTTCTAAATTTGCCATATCGTAGGTGTTTATTTATTTGATTAGGCTATTGCTTATAAAACTTGTATGAATTGCTATTAAAAACTGTCCAATTTGGCCATAATGCTGCTCCCTCAAGGAATTAAATAGTAAAACCGGCTCAAAAACTCAAGAAATAAATAAATAAAACATGTTTAAAAAACTCAGTAAAGCAGGTAATTCCTTGATTTAATGGTTTGTTCTTGGCTTTAATAGTAGTAAACTTTTTTTTTTCCACAGATACACTGATGGCTTTCAGAAGTATACATATTTTGGAAGAGAGAATCAGAATCACAATGGAGATAAAATATAGGGCAGTATGGAAGAATTTGGCTTAGTGTTTAAGTGACCGTGTTTTGTTTGTCTAGTATTACTGTCTTCCCCAAACTAGTCATCAAAGTTCCATTCACATTTCTCAGTCAAATGGCGGTGACTTCTCTAATCAACTCATTTTCTCTCTAAAACTTCATTGGCACTCAAACAATACTCACGCTCATTCTTGCATAGCCCCTGTTGGATTGAAAGCTCTATTTTTATAATTTAATACAAGCTACCAGAAAATAACTTTGTATTTACCTATTTATCATCTATGTAGAAAATGTTGAGTGTGGAAATAAATTATTGCTTAGGCCTAGTCATTTCGTGAAACATCTTTTAGTAATTTTCTAGAGTCTTCCATATAAACAGTAATTTAATATTTTGGTGATAATTTGGTTTTGCTAAGCATTGACAAACTTTTTTCTGGAAGACAAATACAGTGTGAATCAATAAGTCAAGCTCAATTTTATTATATTTTGCTTTGGTTGAATGTATACTTTGTAATGGTTTAATTTACATAAATTGGTCAGTATGTATAAAATTGTTAATAGGCTACATTATCTATACTATTACATTCCAATCAAATATTTTGATGACATGAATAACCCAGTGGTACACCCAGAAATATACTTGGAGTGGACATATAAAGTATCAACACTTCCAATTGGGACTGTCAGAGGCACTTTTAATATAAATTGGAGTATCAATTAATTAAATGTCAACTATCCAAATGTAAACCTGGGAGCAGAAAATAATGCTGTATATGGAAATATGTACTGTAGTAGAATAAATATATTTCACTATTGTTTATTTAAATTTTCTCCGCTATTATCAGTCAGTTATTGCTTTTTGTGTAATATCTAGAATTTTTGCATTAAGGGTAAGTTTGGGGGCAAATGCCTTGCTTGTTTCCCTCCTCTCCTAGTGCACTATTAGTATAGCAATTAGATGAGATGGACATTTCTATAACAAGTTCTATTAGATCCATAAACTCTACTCCTGGTACGCACAAAGTTGAATCAACATTGGTTAAGCAAGACACTCCAGCTATCATTATAGCTTTTACCGTAAAATCTTGAGTATAATCTGCACAACATTTACTCATTTTAGCCCACTAAAACAGGGGTGTGTATCATGCTTTCGTACAAATAAAAGGCATATTCAATATTGAACAAGTGCACGTAGTCGTCATTTTTACATTGAGTCAAACATCTGATTATGGTGAAAAAACAAAGCAGCGTTGCAAGTGTAACCTAGTAAGAAAAAAGCAAAACCTGGGTTCTTATCAAGTTTTACAACCTAACAAACAACATAAATAGAATGGGTAGTAAACAGGCAACAGGGAATCAGTGTTTGATGCTGTGAAATCAGACTTAAAGCTCACATAAACAATTTCTTACAGGCATGTCTGAATTTAAAATCTCAAATGGATGGGCAGTTTGTTTTATCAAGTGACATGGTTTTTCATTTCATAAAATAACTACCAGTTACCTTTTTTGGTGGCTGTGTGGTCTAATGCATTACTCTCGTGGTGGACTAAACTGCCCGAAAAGGGGAAATCAGGGTTTGATCCTGTTCAGATGCACTAATGGTTGGTTTTCCACTCGCCTTCCATGCAACTGCGGGTGCACTTCCCTCTGAATTAAACCTTACTAATCCCTAAACCATTAGTGTAATTAGTACATAGGCGTAGAACCCGAACGGGTAGTAAGGGGGGGTGCTATATACAAATTTCCATTTTCCCATAAAGTTTATGGCTAAATCAAGCATGCAAATTATACATACTGATGTCAGGTTTGATGATGTTACCCGGTAGCGCAATCTACCAGGGAACATACCGCCTCACTCTCACTCTCACGGCCACAATAGAATAAAAAAAGAGGGGGGTGATGTCTAAAGGAAATAATTATATTAAAAAGTAAAACATTTGCAGGTTAATGAAATATTTGAATTTTATTCAAAGTAACAAACAGTATTAAAACAAGTTGCATGGTCTTACTGAAGTGCGTTGAAAAATAAATAAATCTTAGCAATTTATTATATGCCCAGTTTGTTTTCAAAAGTTTTTATAATTATATAACAAACTTGTGTAGAAGAGACCAATGAAATAAACAAAATAGTTGCTATTATTTAAAGAAACTTTTCTAAATGATATACAAGTTTCTAATTCACTGTGGTGAATTAAGATCAAATAAAATCAAAAGGATCAAAAGTTTAAATTACCAAATTATTACAAAGATTGCAAAGAGCTTAATGAGCCTTTTTTAAATGGTTTACAACACGTCAGATTCACATCTGTGAATACAGACTAAACAGTTTTAAATTTATTCCAGGTTGAATTAGAGGAAGTGAACCCGCATTTGTGTGGAGGGAGAGTGGAAAACCATTTAGGAAAAACCACCCCAGTTCACCCGACAGAGATTCGAACCTCGATCTCCCCGTCCTCTGCAGTCGAGCTCAACACGACAAGCGTATTAGCCAACTACGCCACCGAGGCGGGTGGTAATATTTAAAGCTTGCTGGTTCTATTGGTATTTATATTGCAGGATGTCTATGAATATTTGTTTAGGGGTGGGTAATAACATTGTCTTATTATCAGTCCACAGTAATGTTACACAAAAACATGGAAAAGCACTGATAATTTAAGTAATCCAATTTTCATTCAACAAAGATTAGGACTCTGTAAACGGTGAAAGATGTTATTACAAAGGAGATAGCCAAAGATAGGCACAAAATGACAAAGTAGTACAGTAGGGCATCGATTAACCGAACCTTACTACTGCAATGGCGTGGTATGAAAAGCAGACAGAAAGTTGCACAACCCAACTTCTTTTAAAAAGGTTGATTGATTTAGCAGCCAAAAAGAGACAATCAAAAATGGTGCAAAAAAAAATTCATGAATACTTTTGTTAGCATATTTTTCTCGATACTTTAAATAGCCATCTTAATTGTTCACAACAGAAAGAAACGTCAAGAATTTTTTTTTACATGTAATTATGATTTGATGTATTATAGTCCTACTATGTATCAAGTTGAAAAATTTAATAATAAAAATATGTTTTGCAATGTTTATTGTATTTTTTATTGCCATAGTTGTTTCCTATATTGTTTTATAATTATTCTTAGCATTATTTAAGCTATAAAACTGAAATTTGGTTTTGTGTTTGATTATCAGAACAATTTGGTTATCCAAACTACCATGACAATACGAGTGAGTTCCACCAAAAGTGTTAGACGCATCATAACCAATAAACTAGTGTCTTAATTACATAAGTCCATTCAAAACATAAAGGGCATTGAGAGATGCCCATCCTCCCATAGTAAACTCTCTATACCAAATCCATCACTGGCGAGAAGCCCCAAATTCTCAGGATACAAAAATCCGTTATCCAGACACCTGGCCCTGTTAAGGACAAACACGTTATATTAAAAACCTCTCAAAAATCGGGTCTTCCTTAGACCCCAAAAAAATGTATCTGATCCATGGATAAGGAGAAAACATTAACCAGGACGTCCTCTTAGTCTAGTAACCTGACACACTGGCCCTCTTGAGGGCCAACTTTCTAAGTCCATAATTTCCAATCACGAGCAAAGATTATAAGTCAGTGGGAAAGGGATAAGCCCGAAGTACAAGAAAAAATCATCATTAAACACAACCTATTTTAGGGCCTCCAGAAAAAAATTCAACATATTTGGAAGAAGCGCATGGTAAATTAAGCTTAAAACAGCAAGCTAGAAACCTTTATCAAGACCTCCACTAAAAGCTAATATTTTCAAGGTAAACCAATCAATAAATGTAACAAACAAAAAATCAGTGTTCTCAGCAAAGATTGAAGAGAAAAAGTAAAGTTTTCAAAATTGGTGATAAAAGGGACTTACCTTACATTATTATTAGAAATACTGGCCTGAAGAGCCAAAGAGACGTTTAAACCTGAACCACAGACATCAATCACAGTGAGTGTGTTCTTTATCTAGCATTCGATTGGAGACATGAAAAAGGGCAATTGGTTTCTTTCCACTACATAATTAGGTACACAAAAGCAGGTGATTGATCTGCGAAGCCCATGGTGCTTCAGTTGGAGGATGCGTGAACTACTTTAGATTTTGAAGGTATATTGTCGACAGAATCTGAATCTGCTATCTCCACAGGGCCGCTTCCAACAAGAGTTTAAGAGGGAATAAAGCGTAAGACACGGTGCTAAAAAATAAGTTGAGCACAGTGCTGCTCATTAACTCGTTGGTCCAAACAAAGCGTCCAAGCCAGTTGGGCAGGCACGAGCAAAGAGTGGTGTTCTTTTGTGGCGTTAACACGCAAAATCGATGTAAGTTTGAAAAAAATACTAGTGAAGATCACACACTTTAGCAGGGTTACCTTAGCCTGTCTAGTTTTATTGATTCTAAAGCTACCCGCACCACTTTACAATCTGCTAAGTTTTGTAAGGCTATGAAAAAAACCAGACACGGTACTTAATTATGAATGAAAAGTAATTTTAACATTTTTAGTAACAAATTAATATTTTGACTAATATATACTGTCTTAGATTCGTCAATTTAACAGCAGATGTATAAGGAAGAAATTAAACATGAACATCACTTGGAGCTTTCGTGGATTTATCCACACAAGTTGTAACTATGTGGGCCGCAAAATAACCCATTGCGGGCCTCTAGTATAAAAGTTTCAGTGTTTCACACGACTAGACCTTTTATTTGTATTAATAACTATCAATGTAAATATTATAACACATCAAATAAAAATGTCCTTTGCCACGCTGGAATTTTAGGTCCTATTTTCAAACAGAAAAGTTATCTAGTAACTAACTAAATAAGATCAAATAAAGATGGGCTACTTAACCCATGTACAATTTTTATTTGCCAAAGAAACGCTCTTTACCTACTAATGTTAATACTAATCACTTGATTTGAACTTTATACTTTCCCCTGATCATCAAGTTAAGCCTCATCTACATATCCTTTAATCACATGATAATTTGTCATCCATTTCCTTAAATAGAATTTTTTATCTTATCCTATTGCATTTGCCTCCAAAAAAACTGCCGTTTTAATAAAGGCCTATATTTTAAGACCAGTCCTATGATATATTAAAAAAAAAAAAAAAT